>JAZHYW010024360.1:0-19392 GCA_037355805.1 Ixodes ricinus | reverse complement strand
CCTCAACGGGATGAAAGAAGAGTCAGACCGCAGACGTCAAGTAAAGATGGGCGGCGGGCCGGATTGCAGACGGCACAAGCCGGGGAGGGAGGAGGACAGAAGAGCGCTGCCACGCGGTCAAACAGGTGTCCCGAAATCTAATCAGCGCTAGCTGGCGCTGCTCCTTTCCGTCTCGCACGCTCAGGGCAGTTATGAAGAAAGGAGGCTGATGAAAAAGCGCACAAAAACGAAGGAGTCGAAACCAATATATACGGGGTGGTCCAAGAGTTCTTCCCGGCCAACTATCATAGGGCCATTCACCGTGCTGCAGGCTTCGGTTCTGATCCTCATCATACGCTTCGTTCCAGTTTATACCAAGCCTCCACAAAAATAGAAGATAGAAAGAAATCTTCCAATAATAGCTTTTTTCGTCCGCCATTTTGTGTGGGCTGTGGAACACATTTCGAGCTTGCGCAGTACCGGTAGAAGTTGAACGCTGCACACAGTCCAGAGTCCAGTAGAGAGTTTAACAGATCGTTCCGATAAGTTCGATAACAGTGTTATTGGAACCGTTTTTGCACATAGCGATGCGTTACAACGGGCCCTCCGGTACGAACTGCGCATGTGCGAGTCTTCCGGTGGTAGCATATATCTCTCTAACGACACCCGATAACGATCTGATGCATGAGCAGAGGCGCCGGCAGAATATCGAGTGTCGTTATCAGAGTGGTCGGAACGATCTACTAAAACTCCCTAATGACTTGGCCTTTCTCTCACCATTCACTGTGCCAGCGTCTGTAGGCTCCGATTTTCATTATACGCGCCGTTCCAGTTCAGACCGAGCTCCACAAAAAACACAGAAAAAAGAGATTATTCCTCTAATCCTCTGCTGCGTGCTGCCTTCCTTTGTTTAATGGGCTGTGCGGAATAGGTTCTGAGCATAGCACCAAGCTCTCATTTGCTGAATATCGTACGCCACACCTGCGTTCACAGCGCAGTGACTCGGCACTTTCCGCATCGAGCGCTAGTCGGAGTAGGGAGCCTTCACGTGAGCTTTGCTAGGGTGACGCCACCCTTGTAATACCGCTCGCCGACAAACCAGCAGCCATTTTGGTTCTCGGCGATAATCCGTGGGGCTTATAACCTCCCTGAAACAAGCACCTTTTCTCACAAGTTCGGAGCAGCGTTGTGGAACCCACAGAGGGAGGATTAGCATTTTCCCTCTCGGATGGGAGGACCGATGGACACAAAGGCCACTTTCCGGCGCACGGGGAAACAATGAGGAACAAAATGGCGGTTGAAGAGGTGTGGGAAAGTGAAACAGGCAGTTGGCATCACTCTATGCGAAGCGCACATGAAGGCACTCTAGTAGGGAGCATACACCTTTCCGACGCCTGCTGCCCGAGCGCAAAATGTCAGGTCAGTGGTCTGGTAACGCGTGCACGGCGTGGGAGACTCCGTAGAAGAGTTCTACTGCCCGAACTGGCAAAGCAGTCTACAGCCCACTACACAAAGAAAGTAGTGCGTGAAGTTGATCACTGGAATGGACTACTGCTTGACCCATTTACTACCACCATGTGCGTGCTTCTGAAAACAACTACTGTAAACGTCTAAATTTTCGCGAGGACCCACTTTTCGCGAATTTCGTGAATCGCCTACAAACGCGAAAAATAAGTCCCGCGAACAATAGACCATTTGCTGTCTTACCCGAGCATCAAGGAGAATGCAGGGATTGGTGTTCCACGCGCCACACGCGCACGCCTTTCCTGTATAAATGATTCGAAGTAAATAACCAAAAGAAAGCATTGACGAACGCGCGTGCAAGATGCCATTTGTTTTAGGTTTTGCTTTGGAAAAGTTACTACTGCTGAGGCCAGCACGTGCGGCGCGTGGAACACCAATCCCTGCATTCTCCTTGATGCTTGGGTAAGACAGCAATAGGTCTATTCGGGCAATATGTGAATGTTACGGAAGCTACACTCGATTTGCGAAAATTATAACCCGCGAATAATTTAAAATTTTCAGCTTTGGCCCGATTCGCGAAAATTTGAGCCCGCGAAATCTAAGTCGTTTACGAGTATTCTAAGCTTCGTATTTGCGGATCACGTTGAAAGGAAGTCGAGAAACACGGTCTTGTTTCTGGGGTGCTTCGCTGTAAACATACCTTCAAAATGCAATACCATCGCTTTTTTCTTTCTTTAATGCGAATAGCATTCTTTGGATACTTCACGCACTTTTCGTCTATGTATCTATCTATCTATCTATCTATCTATCTATCTGGCTATCTAACCTCTTACGCCGCGGGTCGATAAATAAATAAAAAAGACCGGCGCCGGCGGGATTCGAACCGTTGACCCTTTGATCAGCAGGCAGACGCGCTAACCACAGAGCTATGAAGGCAGTCATTCAGCACTTCTAAAAACTTGTTTATATCTTTACCATCGCGCGCGTTCCATGCACGAGGGCTCATTCCGCTCTCAGTGAGGCTTAGCACGAGAGCGGAATGAGCCCTCGTGCATGGAACGCGCGCGCACCGGTAGCTGTGACAGCGCTGTAAAGCCGTCCTAAGGTAAAGATATAAACAACCGTTTAGAGTACCGTTGGTTGAGACTAGCTGAGACGCCAGAAAGTCTGGTCGGTACCATTTCGAGTGTTTGTGCGTATGGCGCGTGCTTTGCTCGCCTTCCTAAGTGACACAAACGCACGTGCTGGGCTGCGGAGATCGTGCGCAGGGCTGTGAAAGTGTCAACAAATTTAGAATCGCCTCAAGAGTGGGCTGGCGTATCTCAGAGTGTGCCGGCCACCTGACGAACGCGCATAACTCCGCACCGTTTGATGCTATTCGGCATTAACGTAGATAATCGTTCCCAAAGCGCATGGCTTCTGCTGATTTTTTTATGAAGGCGACATTTTGCCGGTTAAATTACCCCGAACCCTACATAGGGCATTTCTTCCAGGCATATCTTTGGAACGTGAAGCACGAATATACTCATCATGTCGTCGTTTTTGTCCACTATCGGCGGTTCAGATCGTTCCTTCCTCTTGCGAAGCGTTGCGGTGACTGCGCCACATCTAATGAGCTTCTCGTCCAGCAACCCGCGGATGTGACACTGACCGTTACGTAAGCATGTCGCTTTTTTTTTTCTTGGTTCTCGACATATACACTGGCACTGTTTGGTTCACTTAGAGCACTCAAAAGTAGATAAAAAAGATTCATTCTGTTTTCCAGAACAAAATTTGCTAGACTCTCCTTCACCAAGACCATAGCATTTCGTATACGGAACGCAATGCTACAACCTTTTACAGAAATGTAGAATCAGATTTGGGGATACGATGAAACATACACTCAGCAAATTAGTCTCTGTGTTTCAACACAACGGGAAGAGCAGTGACGTAATGAATGACGAACTTAGCGTCTCCATGCCCTAACGCCTCTTCCGCCCCCCTCGAAGTTACAAGACTGCACTGGGCGGAGGAACAATCGAGTATGTAGACAACGTTTTCGTCATCGGCGTTGTCACTGGTGCTCAATACCTCCTAGACAACAAGGCCGAAACACCTAATTTTCGACGTTACTTAATAAGGGCCAGCGCGGGGGCAGAGGTTTTACACAATAGCGGCGTCGTGATAAGGGTGAGTAATTAGAGAGTCGACTTCTACGTTTGAGGATTCAAACTATAACAGGCTGAAAGGAACTGGATGCTTTCTTTCACGTAGTACATATACATTGTGTTTTCTTTTCCTGCATCCAAGGATTATAAAGAGGAGCTCCTCTGCTTACGAATAAAGCCTGATAAGTTCGGTAGCTCGTTAGACGCGCCGTCGCTTTGTAGAGAAACCTCGAGCTCCGTTAATAGGTCTTCCCCCAGGGCCATTGAATGAGACGGAAAACTTAGTCTAGGAGGGCAGGTAGAGGCGCTAATGACTTCTGCAATTCGCCGTCGTATCCGCCCCCCTCATTTTCATCGCCCCTCGTTAGCAGAGGAGGCTCGACGTAAAAGCGAGACGCGGCAAAGGCGTATGCAACGTTAAGAAATTATTATCTGCATGTTCGTTACGTTGGATATCGCCTGATCACGTTAATACGCAGGTTTTTTTTGTCGTTATATGTTTCTTACAGTGAGGTTGGCGAGTTTTATTTATTCACGGATGCATTGTTTTTCCATACCTAGTGCCAAAGTAGCAGCTTCAAAGAATAAACGGTACCCCAGACTGTTTTCTCGCGTTGAGGCACTTCGATAAACTCTTTGTTATAATTTGTGAATGGTCCTGATAGGATGATTTGAAAGGTTTATATTCCACAAGTAAAAATATACTTTTATCTCATGTTTTCTTATGACACAAATAACATTTAATAAGTGTTTTTTTTTTATTCGTCGTTGAACCGTTGAGTTAGGCACAGAGAAGGCATCTCACGGGTAATCACTCAGATGCGCACAGTTGCATACAAAAACATACAAAACACAAAAAGGCAGCGCCACCTTTATAAGCGATACGCTAGCGCTCGTAAACAGACACGCGCACAAACACGCACGTGCACACCAAGATACGAGTGGGTCTACTTGTCCGGTGACCGCGATGGAGGATCTGCTAACCAGACGTCAAACAAAGGGAGGCAGGCGAAAACAAGATTGGCAAATGAAGGAAAACTTGCGTAATTACTATCCAACGCTCCATGTCGTTTATGTATACACAGGGCGTCTTTTCTAGGCTTTCCAGATTTGTTTTAAAAGAAAAAAAGTCACTGAAGATAGATTAATGTGGTTAATGCAGGTGAGAATTATACAGCCAGGGTGACATGGGTGCTAATGGTCACGATACGTCGTATAATTAACTAAAACTTTCAAATCCAATGGTGTACATATTTTCTGTCATCTTAAGAAATGCAGCGCGTGAATTGTGATGTTCGAACTTCGTGGTTGTTTCTCTTGACCTTTTGACAAGATAATATAGAAATATCATTGGCTGCACATATATTTCATTTCTTCGTGCATCTAGGAAGCGCCAAAGATGCAATCCCTCGTATATGCACGGGTCCGGGCATTCCTCACTAGTCATCATTCTCAGGTTAGAAACTGTGTTTTAAATCAATAAAAGGATTTCGCATAAAAAAATTAAAAACCGCTTGAGATCTCGAACGCGCGACAAAAAAAATGCTGGTTCAAATAAATACAACAAGCGCATATTTTTTTAACGATTTCGACACGCAATTTATTAGGAAAGCGTTTTTGTTCGCCATATTTAAGGAAATGCTGCGGTGGATAAGCCAGACTTAAAGTTAAGCCTGACTTCTAAGCTGACGGCGCCCGTTCTCCTTCGTTGAAAGTCAATGCTACAGCTAGTTTCAAGTCGGTGTGTGATTATATTCGGAATACTATTTTATCCATGATGTCACAGTGTCCAAGGATCCGCCAAATAAGATAGTTTTTCTAAAAACCTGTTCTGAAATTGTTCTTTTTTTTTCGCGCACGTGGAGTCAGCGGTACATAGTTAGCCCACTTTTTGTCATGCTTCCAGTTAAGATGAGTAGAGGAGCAGACCATGTAATTTAGAAAAATTTTGTGTGTTTATACGAAAAAAAAGCCTAAAAAAATGCAGCTCGTTTGTAGAAAACAGCAAACGTTGGAATGTGCCGCAGCCTGTCAAGATCTGGGCTAAAAACGCCTCAAAGTGAGCGCCGTCCGCTTACATCGCAAGAGTTCCAAGACTCGAAAAGGCGAGATAACTATAAAATAGAATTGTCAAAAAGACGTTTAAGACGTTAAGTCTCTTCGCTTGAAACCACGTAATTTAAGGACGCTACCCCAAGCATTACGGCAGAGAAAGGCCTAGTGTGGCTTTAGCATGGCGATCCTGGGGGCCTGACTACTGCCTAGTACGGCCTTGCCTCAAGGCGTTAGTTATAGTGCCAAAGTACTTTACTTCGGCATTTGAAAGGCCTTTGTCGGGCTTGCCACGTAATTGCCGAAGTGCCAGACTTCCGACAAAGACTGCCTACGTTCACTATGAACCGAAGACCCGGCAGTGAATCCAAAATTTGACACTTGTTTGCCATAAAGGTTAAGCATAAAGATGTTTGAACGACACCCAAGCTACCCAGCAGAGAAGCCTAACTTTGACACTTCTTTAGCGAAATAAGCCCAAGACACAAAGACTCTGGACAAATAAGTTGGCGTTTTAGTATTAATGCGATTAATGCAAATGTGCAGGCGAGCTGGACAGAATAAACGATAATAACCGCCGAAGGAGAGGAACAACACAGCTAGGTGACTGTGGGAGCTGAAAAATCCACTCGGTCCTGGTACCGAACCAGGGACCTCTCCATGTCCAGTAGAGCGCTCTACCAACTGAGCTACCAGGAGTTAGACGTCAGTAAAACAATCGGGTTTTTTTTTTTCAGCCGCCACCAGTCTAGTACAAACTAGGATTACCGGCCTGCATTTTAAGGTTATGATGTAAAGGAAATAATGCAAAGGTATGCAGGCGAGCTGGGCAGAATAAATGATATTAATCGCAGGAGAAGGGGGACAAAGGACAAACACAAATTTCCAAACACAGCTAGGTGATTAATTTGCGCTGAAAAGATCCACCTGATCCTGATATTAAACCAGGGACCAAATCTCCATTTTCAGTGGAGCGCTCTACCAACTGAGCTAACCAGGAGTTACACGTCAGTAGAGCAAGCGGGTTTTATCAGCCGCCACCTGTCTAATGCCAGCAAGGATGACGGGCCTGCATTTTAAGTTCAAGTTTATGATGTCAATGCAACTAATGCAAAGGTTCAGGCAAGCTGGAAAAAAATGTGTTGCTTTGTATGTTTATACAGCCTTGATGTTGGTACGCTTCAACAGGTTACCGCTCGCTTAGCTGTAGATGAGAAATTTAGCCAGTGCAGTACAACCGCTAACCTGGAGTTACAACGTGCATCACGCAGTAGTGATTGCACGAACGCGTGCCGGTTCGAAACTCATCCAGATCGAAGCGGGCCAGGGCGGTGGGGATCGAACCCAGGAGGTTCCCAGCGCAAGCTTTCGCTCACGCTTCGAGCTGAGACGCGTTAGTCCACTCGGCCACCGATTCCCCTAGGCAAGCTGGACAGAATAAGCGATTGTAGTCCCCGTTAAATGGGAACAAGGAGGACAAAGAACAAACAAATCTAAAAAAACAGCTTGGTGACTGTTGCGCGCTAAAAAATTCACCTTGTCCTGGTATCGAACCAGGGCCAGTCACCTAGCTGTGTTTGGGTATTCGTATTTGTCCTTTGTCCCCCTTGTTCCCCTTCTTCAGGGATTATTATTGTTCAAGTTTAGTTTCTGCCTTGCCACCTTGAGGCTTTTTAAACCCCTAAATCCTCAGACAAAAGAAAAAATCGGCTCAATGAATTCCGCTTGTTAAGGCGGCTCTATTCTAAGAGCCGAAGTTGAATACAATGTTAAAAAACATCGAAGTGGAAAAAATAGCGCTAAAGACGGAAGACTCCTTCTAAATGTCTTCCGTCTTTCGCGCTTTTTGTTCTTCCACTTCAATATGTTAACCCACTGGTTCTCAACCATTGATGTCTCGCCTGCTCTTGTGGACCGGTGGAGATGATGAAGGACCCGGCTCGGGGTGAGGGGAAGGGAAAGGTATAGCTTAATTATGAGAATGATCTAATAAGTGTATATAACAAAGAGCTGGTGTGAAGTAGACTTCTCTCATTGACATACACACGAGAAAACTCACCAGAAAATCGGAACGTTTATTCTCAATCGGATAAAAGACAACTTTTAGTGCCGGGCTTGACTGACGAGGCAGGGCTTCGCGGACCCCAAAGGATCTGCGGACCCCCATTTAAGAACCACTGTGTTAACCAACTAGCCCAACTTCACACCTTGATAAAAATACAAAGTAAATGCGCACAAGAACAAAAACAAAATCTGTTTAGGATATTTGTCTTTTAAGAGCAGCAGTAAAATGTTCAATTGAAGAAAATGGAACTATAATATTTACACGTGAATTTCAGTCTCGTATTGCCGAACGAAAAAATAATATACAAATATCTGTATGAGGCTGTATTGCTTGCTTGATAATCTTTGAATTGCTTATTTTCGATGAGGTTGTTGTGAACGCAAACGAAGCAAATGCCTGAACCATGTATTCGCTGTTTACCAAGTCATCTTGAAACGATTTATCAAACTGTTTATTCGATGATACTGCTATAATATATTTCAATAGACGTCATACAAACAAGAGAAAGCTTCCTTTCTTGAAGCGCACGCGTGCCCTTTGAAATATACGAGCCCTAAAACCGACAGTTTCCTGGAATATATTTCTTAACTATGCGTCATTGTTTGAGCTTTTCACCGATTCCTTTTGGCCGCTGACATTATTACGCCTGTATTCGTGTATTTATTTTAGGTTAAAGTTGAAGCTGGGCGCCCATACTTAGTCAGGGGTATTCAACTGCTTGCGTGACTCTCAAAGCTTTCCGAATTCGCCGCTGTTCTCAGCTTGTTTGTGTAGAGTGCGGGCATTCGCCGTCCCTTAGTCGCGATACATAATCAATTTTGTGCCTGGGGATAGAAAAACAGATTCTTCGCTTTCATGCGTATGTTTGCGAAGCCTGAGGATTGCCGACATTATAAGGAACATCGAATATTTCACCGGAAGCGAGCTACCGGAAGCCACAGAAAATCTCAGAATAAATTACCTCAAAGAACCACTTGAATACCATTTCTGGAAGCTTTTTTTGTTCTTTTTGTACCCCTAAAATTGCCTCTGACTGCCTCTTTCACTAATCTTTCTTTCATTTCTTAAGTTCCTTTTTTTTTTCAACCAAATACTGGAAAGTTTAAGAGACTTGCTTAAGAATCTAAGAAGTTTTGAGTCACCAGGCATCTATTGCGCATAATAAAGTCTAATTCCATTGTATCCACGTAACTCACCGTATATTTTATACCAATTTTAAATTCAAAAAGCGCAACAAAAAATACTATTATATATTATGTTTTATAATTTCCTATAGCGAAAACGTGTACGTGGATTTGGAGAAGTTGTCTTGAGAGTCATATGGTATGATGTTTTAGTAGATTGTTTTGATAACCCCGATAACAATACCCAATAATGATACGGTGCATGCCAAAGGCGACGGCAGAGAATCCGGTATTGTTATCCGAGTTATTGGAAAGATCTACTAAAACTTTCCAGTAACGCTAATGGTGCTTGAGTATGAAGTAATGCTACGATGATGATAAATCAATTAACGCCTTACAACTTTGCTGCTTCTTTGTATTTACATTGCCGCAACGTTGTCGCGGCTTTGCTGCTACGTGAAGCTACTTGGCGACATCGTTGCCACTATACAGTGTCGCTTCTTTTGCACGAAGATTCATATCAACTTTACTCCTTTATAGTTGTGAGCTGTGCGTGTTCTTTTAAGAGAAATGTTTTCTCGTGAATTGTATCATTGTAACGGTATTCCAACAATATTTTGTAAGAAAGTGCATTCCCCCCAAACGGGCCAAACAGTATTCGCATCATTGAGCTGTCCTATTTTATGAACTAAATGTAAGGGCACCAAATATATGATAAATATTAAGTAAACAAAACAACAAAAAAAAACAGAAAAGGCGGGTAAAAGGGACACATACATTGGAAACCTTTCAGTGTATGTGTCGTTTTTACCCGCAGTCTCAGGGTTTGTTTCGATCTTAATGCTCTACTTTTGTTTGCTTATAGTCACTAATAGCTAGTCACATGTAGGACCTGGTGAGCTCCGGGCATTTTCTTTATTGCTTTACGGCCAATGAAATCGGGGCCTTATGCGATAAGCACCTGAAAGATCCTATCAGGAAACAAGTGGCCTGATCATATTAATTCACGCACGGCATTTAGAACACTGTTAGTTACCATATAGTTCCGTGTACGTATGTGCCGTAGGCCCCACAAATCACAAACCATGAGTCCATAAGAAAAGCAAGAATTCAGAACGACTCTTTAACCGCCCTCCTCAAAGACCTCATGCAAAAAAAGCAAAATCAACAAAGCTCTTTTCTTCTTCTAGCTCCATCTAGATAGAGGAAGTGCCTTGTAATAGCAGCGTATTGCGCCTGAGCAAATAAAAATAAAAAATAAAATAGTCTAGAGAAGCGTGTTCTGGTCGGAAGAGCGAAGAAGACAAATGTCTGGCGACCGCAAAAAAAAGCTCCAGTCAGCGCGCGTCCCTTTCACGACCCGCCCGGAGACACGCCGAAATTTGACGGTCAGCCGGAAGCCGCCCGAGAACGACCTGCTTTGGACCGACGCCGAAGATAAAGTTGCCTCTTCGCGCCGCCGCTCGTTGACACCCGACGACCCACCAGCTGCGCCCTTATTTACGAGCGAAAGCCACTCCAATAACTTGTCGCCGAGATGTCTTCTATTCGAGGGGTCTTTCGCCGTCGAGACGTCGCTCCACTTTTCTTCGGGGCGAGGCGTACGTGCCGGCGGGAAGCGTAGAAGCGTATTCGGAAAAACTTGGGTAGTAAGTCTACAGGTCAATTTCGGCACTCTCATTGGCGCGTTTTCTTGAACGTCACATGACCTGCTTCATGGGAGGGAAGGAGGTAGGGGGGGGAGGTTCTGATAAACACATAAATACACCCGAATGATTCACTTGTTAGCCTTTAGCTGGCTCGAAGATTTGCTTACCCGGCAAGGATAAGCAAATCTGGGTGCTGGCTAAAGGTAATGCTCCTATAATAGCTTGGCAAGAATCGTGTGTTATAGGCAGCTGTGTCCACGACAGTATTTTGGTCTGCGCTGATCACGATCATTGCAAAGTCATCGGGTTCCTCGTGTGTTGATATACCTTACGCGGCATAAACGGGATTCATCTCATAACGCTTATAAACAAATAAAAAATGTTTCAATTGCTTTATTTTTTATTTATTTGTTTTAGTTGTCTACTTTTTTATGCCATACTGGCTCAGTAACTCTCAGAATTACTAACCTTCCCCGCACAAACAATTATTCGGTGAAGTGGTTTTTTCGCATAAGGAAATGTAAGAGCAGCACTGCTCTTAGCGCTTCTTGGCATGGGACGAGTACCATACCGAGCAGCACTGAAAAATCGCAAGTCGAAATAGCCGAAGAAAACGTTTTAACAGGAAAACAGCAAACTTGTAGCACGCAAGCAAGTCGATTACGGACCGAACCCCATCAAACGCGCTCATTGATTGCCCAATGTTTTAGTTAAACTTACAACCGAAGTAAGTCATTACATGCGGTATTCGTTCCACCGATCTCGAGAAAACCGAGCTCCACGTTCAATTCTTTCTAAGTCTGTAATACGCACGTAAAAAATGTAAATTACAATGCTTAAAATGTAGCAATGTTCTTGTGCAGCTTGACGTGCCGGTAAAATTTACAATTATTGTTCGGCATTACTACATTACTGTTGAACTATAATTTTTTTTTCAGTTTCAATGCACTCGTGAGGTAACAAAACAACGAACTCCACTCGTTTTTACTCGTATCATTTTGGTGTGATTTCTGTAAAGCAGCAATAAAGATTTCCGATATATGTTCAACTCTGGTATTAAGCGAGCCGATTGCATGAGGTTCGGAAAAGAAAACGGCATTGTCTCTAAGCTTATGCAGACTGTGGAGTGTGTCGGTTGAGTTGAGGAACGCCGAAAGAATAATGCAGGTGGGACGAGGGATGAAGTCAAGGCCAGGATTCATGGACATTTGCCTTAGTTCCCCGAGGAGTCACCAGATGGCGCAATGGGTAGAGAAGCGGAGAAGCGGAGAAGCGGAGCGGCAGCGGCTGAGCGCCCGTTTCGTCTTTCCTCCTGCCTTCTCCCCCGAACTGGGAGCGTTGTGGTTACGCGGGCGGCGGGTGAGGCGGGTGCGGCCGTAAGTGCGGTGGCTCGTACTCTGGTCGGTTGTGGAGCGGTTCAGTGTTTCCAATTTGCCACATAAATTTTACCCTCAACCAGGGCGGTGCACGAATTTTGTACTTTCAGTAAATACCACTTAGAATTGTGCCTTGACAATCATGACCTATAAACACGCGTTCGGTTTTTTTTCTTCACGCAATGGCTCTCGCAGAAAAAAATTGTAGGAAAACGAATAGCTTTCACCTCTTCAATGTCTCTAATCTGGACACTTCCCGAAAAAGTCGGAGAGAAATCCGGCGGCCATGATTGGCCGGTGCCGCGCTTGACATTGACACCGTCCGATTGCGCTGGCCAATCACGGCGGCCAATCACGCCGGCTAATTCCGAAGACTCGTCTTCGCCAAGTGTCGTGATCTGTAGCCGATTATATGCCACCACTGTTTACCGTAGACACGCGCTGCGGCTCTTTAAGCGCTACACGCGCTGGGTTCCACACATTGTTAAGGTTCGGATGATTCCCGTCAGCGCAGCGATTGGACATGAGTCGCTACACGAATACATGTCGAAATATTGATTATCACGAGCACAAAGCGAAGTTCGCGTAGTGCTCGCGTCTACTTTTTAGGCGTATTTAAATATCGTAATCACAGGGATTGGAAACCTGGATGACGAAATCCTGGGCATCGCATTGTTGACAACGCCACCAATGTTATCCCCATAACTTCATCAAAATTCGCGAAGGTGAGACGGAATGAAAACGTCCAGTTCTATCCTTAAAATTGTGCGGCGACTAGGCCCGTCTGTAAATAGCATGCGTGGGAGAAGGACGTTTTCTGTTTCTGACGTTCTCAGTCACATGGGTTCCATATCTGGTATGTGGGATTACAGAATATTCAAATATTTCAACCTAGAATACGTTAGAAAATATAGGCCAGGCAAGACGAGAATGTGTGACAATCACGCATTTTTCGTGAACACCTTCCAGCGGCGTGGAGAGATCAAAACGATGTTTTACCGCATACCAGAAGTGAAGACATTCAAGATGGCTGCGCCATTGGGGAAAAGGTTCATACTCGCGTACCACTATCCTTCGTTTCACGCGATAACTTTTTGAACTGTGGAAGCTGCGGCCCCATCGATCCGATAAGAGCGTCGTAGCAAGGCACGTGACAACACTCCATGGTTGAGGACGGAGCCCTCCTTACCACCACAGCCACAGCGCCATGCGCGACAAAGAGTAATTCTAGCTTTCTTTTTCTTTTTGTAGTGTTGCGGTCATACTCTTCTCACCACAGCACTAAACGACTCGGAGAAAAGACAAATACATGGTACTTTTCAAAGATACCTAATACGGATCAACACTTTTCCGAAAAAAAAACATGGCTTTTGAACGATGTCTGAACTATCGCAGCCGAGTAATACACCGCTTCCGCTCAAAACATTGCCCTGGCATTAGCACCTGCCGCAGATTCACGGGTAAATTGAGCGAATGGTTGTCTCATGAACTATTCCCAAAGAGCTCGCTACTCTAGCGGACGGCAATGTTGCGGTGGTGGGCGTTCATTCGAAGCTGGTTGCTTTCTCAGCAGACGACTCTTGACCAGGAGACGACAGCACGTCACGGGAGCGATACGAACGCTCCCGTGACGTAATACTACGCGCCTCGCACCGACGCTCTTTTCGGGTCCCGGGGACCGAAGCCTCCGCAGTTCGCCAAGCTATCGTGAAACGGAGCATAGTGCCAGTTAGCTTGTGTGAAATGAGAAACATTCATACCCACTATCGTTGCATGGCGCTTTTAGGTAAAATCTACCTTTTGCAAAAAGGCTTCTGTTCCAACGTGAATAGTAAACTACTTAAGAAGTCAAATAACACAGCTAAATTGGGGTATAAACTCCCTTTGAAGACCATTTTAATGCCAAATATACACGGAAAACATACATTTCAATTAAAGGTTTTGCAGTGGGTGCTCTCCGCCAGTGCTAAGTTGGAGCTCCGGCGAAATGTCATCATTTTTTTTATGAATTGTGCATCATGCGCTAAGAACTATCCCTGAGTATGTCTACAAAATATCTCGTAAAACTTCTGTTTCGAGAAAACTAACTCTGAAGTTTCTGAGAACAAATTCTGAAACGTGGCCACCCCCGCTAATTCTAGCGGGGGGGGGGGGGCACGTTTGAAAGAGCTTGCTCTGCCATAATAGGTATAATCCATTACACAAAGTACACACTCAAAAGCGCATAATTTGTTGCAGAAATTTGACGGTTACTCGGCTATGGCGATTGGACACGTGGGGTCCGTATTTCACATGTAGGGTTCAGAAATGGCGTGGAGAGACTCGGGCAGAAAGGCAGAGGGATGCCAATCATCGCCCATCCTGTTGACCACGGCGGAACATGTCCCTCTCTACAAGGAAGCGCAAGCGACGAAGATTGAGGCAAACGGGCACCAAGCGAATAGGGAGCGAGCACGATTGCACGACTAGATTGTAAGACACAAGAATACATCATTCAGTGGTAACGAACAGTGTTGCGTCAGAATTGCCACTCCGGAGCTCGAACGATTCCGTTGTCATTCTGCACCTTCGCAACCCGGGATGAAAAAGGAATGGAGAAATGGCAGCGCTGGGAGGAATGGAATATAATTATATGACTTTAGCCGGAAAAGACTTTTCCATCGCTTCCTCCTCTTCCTCTTTCTGCCCTTTCCATCGTTGCCTCTACCCCTACTAAGGAAGTAAAAACAACGTCAGTGTAACCGTCGGTGTGTGGTTAATAAGATAGGCAGACTGGCGCTGTCGGCTCCGAGAACAGAAGTGGTCGGGTGGTCAGCACAGCGGCCGCACTGGGTGCTTCATACAGAAAGAGACATGTATAGATAACAACAGGAAGCTGTCACTATCGTGAATCAGAGAGATACTGTTTGTATTGCTAATCTTTTCTTCGTTTTTTTTTATTATTCTTTAAATATTTACGACAAAACGTGTGGGTATGAAAACAGGTGATCGGCGTGTTCGAGCGAAATAAGGCAGGACCTCCCGAGAAGGGAGAAGGGGCAGTGACGTATGAGTTATTGAGCTCCACTACTGTATCCTTTGCACATACTCTGGCTTATCTGCAGCTTATTTTTCGCCCTGAAGTTCGTACAAAGAAGCTTCTTTACTCTTCCTCTTTTGTGGTCCTCACATTTTCGTACCAATGCATTCGGAACCAGGCTTCCGACAGAAGGCAGCAGTTATTTAAATAAAAGGGGGAAAAAATGTCAATTTACGTTGAATAAAAAATGCAGTAACCAAAGAAGCAACCAGCGAAGTCGCACCGCGTTTCTTGGTCCTGGAAGGTTCCTTCGCTAATCCTTCGGCGCACTAGTTATGACGCTTCATTGCGGGGGCACTCTTTTTGCAGGCTTATTTCCATTCCCGCACTTGCTTGACCTTGAACCACCCCACCATCGGAACCGCGCGCGCAGACCGCTTTTTTAGTACCTTCTTTCCACCCTTCGGTTCCCTCGCTCGAAGACGTGGAGAGGAGGTGGCGCACCCAGTGAAGCAACCGTTGTGATTTCGAGCGCCTAGTTGCCGGTCATAGGCCACCAGTGAGGGAAAACGCCACGCACCACCTGCCTTTCTTCTTTGGTGGGCGAGAGTTCCTACGTTGGGGAGAAGCGGGGACAAGCCCTTTCTTCATATGCGCCAAGTCTCCTTGAGCTTCGGTACACAAAGAAACGTTCCAACTGGCTCATGCTTCTGTGACACGCAGGGCCACTATACTCTGTTTCATACTTAGTGTGCAACCCTGTCAAAACTACTGGCGCGAGCATGGGGCTTGATCTCGTTGATCATTTGCGCGCGTTCTCGCGCAAACAAAGCCATAGACGAAGCCGCGCGCTCGCGCCAGTAGCTTTGACAGCGTTGCACACTAAGTATGAAACAGAGTTAGCTGATTCCCCGACGAGTATCTCCTTGCAATAAAAATTTGTAGTTTTAATTTTTTATGTCAGTTGCAAGTCTTTTACGCTTTGTGCGATGACCGCACGGCTTAGTGAAATCAGTGCCTTGGAGCAACGTTTCGTGTATTTTTGCAACTATCTATGCCTCTGGTAACGTCATCTTAAGGTCGCTTCTCACAACTTTAGGCTGACGTTTAGGAATAAATTAATGGAATAGAATAATTCAACCCTTCCAGGAGTAAGGATGGGCCCAATCTCGCCATTTCTTGGAGTTAAAGGAATTGAATGGAAGGAGGTAACGAATACGAAGCGAACCACCTCCAACCGTAAAACACTTGCCCCCTAAATATTCCCGAAATTCATACTTAGCGAGATACATGAAATCACGGGGCCTTCATAATAAACTCATTTACCGTTCAACATACGTTGACGTCCTTGAGCCTCCGTTCTACTTTCTTAAAAAAAAAAAAAAAGATTGTCAGGAGGGAAAGAGTGCAGGCAAGCTGGTTAAACGACATAGTTGCAAAACCTGAGAAACGGGAAAATAAAAAATAAAAAAATAAAAAAATGGACAAGACACCACAAGTTCTCAAACGCTGCTGAGTTTATTGACACGGAAGCACCAATAAATGCATATTGAGACGGAAAGAAGAAAAAAAGGGACCATATTAAACAGACCTCGACTTAAAGGGGTCATGAAACGCTTTTCCAACTTTTTCCTGTTTAGCTTCCCTCCTCAACTCATAAATCGCGCATTCTACCAAGCAGTTCAAGAAGACGAAAAGAGGGAGTCCCCTCTTGCTCCGAATCTCGTTTCTATACCCGGACAGAGCCATTGTCCCCCTAGAAGATTAGCCCCTCTCTCAAAAGTCAGAGAAAAGTTGCTTTCCCCACCCCGTTCACCCCAAAGCTGACAGTGCTGTGGAAGCTACGTGCTCGTTGGGCCAGCCACACTTTTGCCACGTGATCACACTCTTTCGCGCATACCCACGCGCAGAGAATGAGGTCAGGTGATGAAAGGGAGTCGGCTGATTGGTCGGGCAAGCGCGTAGCTTCCACCACAATGTCAGCTTAGGGGTGAAGAGATTAAGGGAGGTCCGGTATCGTGTGTGACGTGCGTTTGGACCCGGTGACGCGCTTTGGGAACCGCGGATCTGTCACAGTGAAGAGAGCTTACAAAGAGCTTACGAAGGGGAGGAGAGCTTACGAAGGGGAGGAGGTACGAAATAGTCCGCTGTGTTTTCAGATTTTCGCACTGAAAGTCAGGCTTTTGACTTTCTACCTTTTTTCTTTTGGCCCACTGAACGATGTGCTATTAGTAAATTCCCAATCTAAAGTGATTTATACCAGCCCAAAATTCGTTCCATGGGCCCTTTTAACATGACCAACAGTCGGACCGGCTAAGCCCCTCCCAAACCCCCCATGCACCTTGTGAGGAAACACACATACCCAACGAGCTGGAAAACAAGCCTAAGGTCACCTGTCAAGTGACCCACAAAGGCCTCTACATATTACATATATATATATATATATATATATATATATATATATATATATATATATATATATATATATATATATATATATCCCGCCTAACAACACAAACGAAAAGAAAAAGAAAAAGCCTCTTATTAAAACCAATTTCTTCCTTCTTTTTTTTCGTTTGGGTTGTTAGGCTTGAATCTCGGATGGCGTCAAGAAGTTCTTGCAATTATTCTGGTCTAGTCAACCTAGTATGCCTTATATGAGGGGCCCTGGATTCATTGACCAGAAAAGAGAACATAGATTTAAATCAACGATATGAGACGCTACGCTTTTCATGATAATCTCTGTACAACACATACGTGCTCAGTGTACTCACACGCTCTGCAGCTGTGTCTCCCCAGGGTGACTGACTTATTGAAATTTACGAGACGAAGAACTCCTGTTCGGGCAGTTTGTTTTCGCGCAATGTAGCTATGATGCTTCTCGAGAAAGCTTGTGGGTATCGACGTGAGCGCATACCTCGGCAAAGTCACTCACGAACTCGCTCACTCACACTCACTCACGCTCACCACGTCGTGGTGAGGGGCTGTGAATGACTTCGTGAACTCGGAACAAGTCGTGATGTGAAGGGGATGTGACTTCCTGAACGCGGAAGGAGTCGTGATGTGAATGGGCGTGACTCCGTGAACTCGAAAGAAGCCGTGATGTGAAGGGGATGTGACTTCGTGAACGCGGAAGGAGTCGTGATGTGAACGGGCGTGACTCCGTGAACTCGGAAGAAGCCGTGATGTGAGGGGGATGTGACTTCGTGAACGCGGAACGAGTCGTGATGTGACGGGGAATGACCTTGTGAACTCTGACGCACTCGTGATGCGGTGGTGAAGGACTTCGTGACTCTGGTGTATACGTGATGTGATGGTGAATGAATTCGTGAACTGAATTTGTGATGTGATGGGGATTGAGTTCATGAACTAGGAGTCAGGACTCAGGAGATGTCGGTCTGCAGAAACTTGGAAGGAACTTGTGTTAGAGCACAGAACGAGATTCGTAGTGGTGGTCTGGTAACGTTTGGGGAAGCAACTGCAGGGGGCGTTTGCTTTGGATGACTTTGAGAGAGGTACCGCTGTGACCTTTTGCGTGTGCGACTGTGCGCGGCGTAAGCGCGAAGCCGTAAATGGGGAGGGGAGTGTGTAGTGCAGACGAAGCGGCACCAGCGCTTCCCAGATGGGGTTTGGGGGGGAAGTGTTTGGACCGGCACAGACTCAGCGGCGACTCCAACGAGTTTGGCGGGCCCCCGCTCCTCTGCCCCGATACTGCGGGCGCGCGTCCCGCGTCGCGTAGTACACGTGCAGCTTCGCGAACGTTAGGAGGGCTTTGTCTGTGCGCGGCAGACGTTTGAGCCTTCTGCGTGGCCTTGGGGTTCCGTTCACGAGGCGCGGCTTGGCGGCTCCTCCTTTCGGTGTGTGTGTCATTGTGTGTGGGGGGCCGGGGAAGGTGTCGTTTTGCCACTGCTATTCTGCCACGGGAGGGCTTCTCTTCGCAATGCGTGCGCGCGTGCGTGCGTGCGTCCGTGCGCGCATGTTTTTGTCTTTTGTAAGCGCGTGCGTGTGCGCGCACCTCTCAACGAAACGCAAATAAAACCGCCTTCCCGGAGCTACTACGCGAGTACTGCTGTGACCCTAACTGGACTATACAATGTTTGTTTTCTCGCTCTCGCTTAATAATGCTTACATATATCATATGGTGCTGGTAATATGCGGCATACGCTCGTTTTTATCCGTCCACATGAAAATGCGTGCGCCGGATTTGATCTGTTTCGGCCGCTTCCGGATTTTTTCAAACGCTATTTAGCATCTAAGATCTCGAGAAGGCTTGAAGCTATTCTAGAAAAATCACGAAAGTTTACGGGCTTTATTTATATGCCAGATGATTGTGATAATTTAAAAATGTCAGGAAGCCGCTGATTGGCATCACGGTCTGTCGCCCACGTTTCCTAACAAGCGCGCGGGACGCGTGCGTTGTAATAACAGGCGGAGAGGATTTTAGGTGTTCTCAAGTGTTTAGGTGGGGGCTTCGCTTGCTGTTGCCGATAGTAGTTTTCCTCACAGTCGTGCATACG
>JAZHYW010024358.1:0-22495 GCA_037355805.1 Ixodes ricinus | reverse complement strand
GCAAGAAAAAAAAATAGAGGAGAGGTTGACTCCGACTAAATTGCATCTCGCGTCGTAAATAACTTCTGGTGACACAGATCTAACCAGAAAACATAAAAAAGAAAGTCTTAACCCCCGGCTTAACTGGCACCCTCTTCACTCTTTTCAAAACATCCTGCCCTGGGCCTTCACAAAATATCGCTCTATACATCGGGACAGAAAATAAGCTATCTCTTATATCTTTATATAGTTTTTTGCGTGTTACGTTACTTAAATATTTCAAAGAAAAGCGCGTTTGCGAAAACCGAACTGAGGATACAATTTCTCTTAAAAAAAACCGAAAACAGGACCGGCTATGCACTCTGTGGAACAACCACCGCTCTCTACGTACGCTAAGTTCGCACTATCTCTATATATGGCAGTCTTATTCTTGAATCCGACTTGGCCGGTGACTGCCGTCATTTGTCGCATAAACACGGAGAGGCGCAGCAAATATTACTCGTGCTTAATACATTATTTGAATTGTCTCTTGGAATAGCACCCATCTCTTAATTCAACACCCCCAAAAAGCAAATGTATATCATT
The DNA here is from genome assembly GCA_037355805.1 of Ixodes ricinus. Lineage (NCBI taxonomy): Eukaryota > Metazoa > Arthropoda > Arachnida > Ixodida > Ixodidae > Ixodes > Ixodes ricinus. The sequence goes on along the minus strand of JAZHYW010024358.1, from coordinate 21,931 downwards.
AGGCTCATTAACTAAAACTTAATTATATTTTAATAACTTCGATGAATCATGTTGACAATACTGTGATGAGATGCAGTACACTGGTGCTGAAGATTGCAATCAAGCTATTGCTTGATTGCAGTGTTCAGTGCCAGTGTAATCTTTTTTCAGTTTGGGGGGGGGGGGTGTAATAATTAAGTTTAATTGTTGCACAAGTATTTCAATGGATATTTCAAACAAACAATATTACTGGTTTTCATGACTTGTTTCAACAGCAGAGAACATATCTTGGGTCATGCTTTGCCACCGGTATTACAGAAATTTAGTAGCGCTTTAATTTCCTAACCTGGAGCGTTTTCCCTATAAAATATAAGTGCCGGTAGTGATTTCCTATAGGCGTGTAAAGAACATTTATTGGTTCCCTTTTTTAGATATGGGGCCGTAGAATTTTTTATAGGCGGATAAAGAATATTTATTGGTTCCCATTCTTTAGATATGGGGCCATATAATTTTCTATAGGCGGGTAAAGAATTTTATAGGTTCGTCTTTTGACTCAGGGCCATAGAATTTTCTATAGGCGGGTAAAGACAATTTAGTGGTTCCCAGTCTTTAGACTTGTGGCCATAGAATTTTCCAAAAGCAGGTAAAGAAAATTTATTGGTTCCCAGTCTTTAGACACAGGGACATAGATTTTTCGATAGCTGGCTGTAGCAGTATTTGTGGATTTCTATGGCCGACCATAGAGGACCTCTACGGGGTGATAGCCTGTCATATAATTTTTTGTATGAAGCTCTAAACCTGTTTTTCGCGGAAATTAAGTACCGTATAAACCGGAATATAGGTCTAATTTATTTTTGAAATTGGACCTGAAAAAGTCGACCCTCGTCTTATATAACGGTCATTAGCGGAAAAACAAAAATAATCTGAAGCCGCCATTTTGTTTTTCTTTGCAATGGCCTAAGCACTCGTCCACTTGTCACGATGGATGGTCACGATTCACTTTCACTTCTGCTCCTTGGTTTGTTACATCTACCGTTGCCGCTCTCGGAGCGTTAATGAGCGGAAATAGAAGACAGTTCGCGGTAGCCTTCAAGAAGAAGGCAATCGGCTGTGCAGAGATCCACGGGAATCTTGCAGCGCGGCGAGAGTTCGGTGTATTGGAGAAAAGCATACGCTACTGGCGAGGCTGGAGACAAAAACTGGCGGCGTGCAGCAAGGAGAAGAAAACTCAATTTCGTGAAAGGACTGCGATGTACCCTATGGCGCACCGTGAATTCACGAGGACGCCCATCAAACCACCGCGCGAGGCGGCTATGCAGTTGCTTCGCCTCAGACACGATCACATGGTCGTGTCGCCGCGGGGTCGGTTGGGATTTCGAATTCGGCTCCCGACGAGCCGCTTTCTCTCCTAGCCACTGGATGGCGCTGCAGGCGCCCCATGGCGGGCGAGGAGAAACCTCCTCGCCCATCGGTCGATATTGTCGGGTAACCGGGAGGCAAGAGTCCCGTTAGGCAGTGTTGCCAATTTAGCGATTTTGTCGCTAGATTTAGCGATTTTCTATGCATTTAGCGACGGATTTTTCTAATTTAGCGGCTAGCGACTTTTTTAGCGACTTTGGAGTTCAACCGTAATCTTGTTATTTTTAACAATTTTAGAGATGCTCGCGGGCTAAACCTTTTTGCTTCTCTAGCCGAGTTTGCTTTGGATATATGCTCAATTTAGCGGCGCGCTTAATTTAGCCGCGCACTAAGAAAAGCCTGGTTTAGTTTGAAAGTGCTCACTCTAAACTGGTAAAGAGGGTAGCCTGACATGTCTAAGTGCGGCTCTGGAAAAAAGTTGCAATCACCAGATGAAAATCAGTCTTGAACGACAATCAAAAAGGTTAAGAGACGCGGGGTACCCCCAGAGGTTGAGCGATCTTTCAGCGAACTGAACCTTGTGAAGACGAAGCTCCGCAACAGGATGGCTCCCGCGATGGCAAATGCCATCCTGACTATAAGAGCTGGCCTCAAAAGGCACGCAAAGACGTGTTTTGACTACGAACTTCCAGAAGAAGTTGTTCGGCGGATTGGCACAGTTGAAGCCTACCAACGTGGCAACGAACCGTCGGCATCGGCAGATTTAGGTGACCTAAATGCAGCCAACATCGAGGAAGAACTCTTTTTCTTCTAGACTATTCCGTTGACCTGTTCTTGAAGACAAACCAGTCATTATTTCCATGTTAAAATTAACAAGTACCCGTTTCTTATTCGTACTTACCGCCTAGTCGTTTCCCAAATAAAACATTACAAATAAAAACCGTCCTAGTTGTTTTTCAGTGTAAGTTTAACCTCTCAAAATACCTGAGATATGATTATTTGAGGTTTACTTACTTTAAAAGGGTTTAATAAGCTTTTGAAATTTAGCGAATTTTTTAGCGACTTCCTGGCGAATCTAGCGACTGTTTAGTGACTTTTTGGTATCAATTTAGCGGCGCGCGCAAAAAAAAGTTGGCAACACTGCCCTTAGGATTCCGGCCGGCGCTCAAGAAAGGCGAGTGCTAGCAACTGCTCTCGGGCAATAGCGGGACACGAGGCCTAGGGGCCCTCTTTGTGTTAAGCTTTGGGCTTAACGTACGTTTGTAAATATTTGAGTAATGTCGCGTGTGTTTGTAGTATAGATTGAGTGTTTTGTAGCGTTGTGTTTTTATGTACCAATAAACGGGGAGCGGAATCCCGCTCCCGTGAAAGAACCAGGCTGGACTCGGGTTGTTGACGGACCACGTGGGGAACGGCGTATCGGCGGCGGTACGCGAATTCCCACAAATGGCGCATCAACGTTGGGGCAGGCGAGCCGTAATTACGGTCGCAACGTCCGTCGACGACACTGCGTGAAAGTTTACGCGGTGCGGTCCCCCTGGTTGGCGGGTCTATACCGCGGCACTGCGAAGGTGGGAAGGGTACGTCCAAACAAGTGTTCGAGATGGCCACGGGTAATTTCGCCCTCACAGATTTAATGTTTTTGGCCGACGTCGCGACGTCGACGGGGCTGGCGGAGCGGAACTCCGCGGCGATGACCGCAGCGCTGAGTCCGGACACGCCGACGGTGTCGCCGGTGGTGTCTATGCCGCAAAGCACGGAGATGTCCCGTGAATCCACGGCGTTGGTTGCGGCGTTCGCGCACGCCTTACAGAGCATGCAGAGGGAAACGCCGACGCCGAAAACCCTCATCCGTATTCCGGTGCCGGAGTACAGCGGACACAGCGATCGAGCTATGAGCGCGACCGACTTCTTGCTGGCAATCCAGCGATATCGGAAGGCTACCGGCTTGACCGAGAAGGAGACGCTAGGCAGGGTTCTGCCGGTGGCTCTCGTAGGCCCGGCGGCCACGTGGCATCGCCTTGTGGGCGAGTCAGCCGGAACACTCGACGAGTTCACGGCCCTCTTCCGACAAGAATTCTTGCCGGCAGACTACCTGCCAAGAATGCGCAGGGAACTGGAGGAAAGAACGCAGGCTCCCGCTGAGCCCTTCGCGGAGTACCTGCGGGCGATGCAGGAACTCCTGCAGATCGCCGATCCGAATGCTACGGACCAGGAGCAGGTCGAGCGGGTGGTGAGGCAGGCGCATCCCACCTTTTCGCGGTATCTGCGTGGGCGCCCATTCGGAAGTCTGAGTGAGCTCGCACATGAGGCTCGCAGGGTTCAGGCCGACATACTGGCGGAGCGCAGGTACCACCTTCCCCCAGCACCGACCGACACGCTTGAACCCCGATGCGCTTGGCACGGGCCGGTGCCACGTGGGTATCGACGGGGGAGGCCGCAATGGCGGCGGCCAGCGGTGAGCCGAGCGGAAATCCCTGGGAGCTCACGGACGACGCCTTGGAGCCAGGATCGCTCCTAGGAAGGAGCGCGGCCGTCCATGCGACGGAATTCCGGCCGACTGGCGCACCACGGATCGCCGCAGCACAGGAGCAGACTGCCGCCGACCCGCTGCCACAAAGGGGTGAGCGCATCGGACGTTCCACTGGGGAGAATTCTATCCCAGGTTGGCGAGGCCGCTGCTTTCGGTGCCACGAAATCGGGCACTATAGGCGCGACTGCACAAGGGAGATTTCGGGAAACGGAGGAGGCCGCCGATAAAGTTATCGGCGGCGAAACAGACCAACGAGCGGGTCCCCGACATCCCATCGACGGTGTGCGTGCCAACGGCGTATCGAGTCGGGACAGCGACACGCACCGCGGCCCCATTTATTTCCCTGACAGTGGCGGGAAAGGAGTTCGCAGCCCTTCTGGATAGCGGGGCTAGTGCGTCGCTAATTGGGGACGAGGTCCTCAGGCATCTCCAACAGAAGTCCGTTCGGGTGAGGCATGGGGAGACCACTTTCCAGTTGGCTTGTGGGTCGACGACATCGAGGGGAGCAGTGCGTCTCGTGGTACGTTGGAATCAACGCGCGCAGAGACAGCGGTTCGTCCATTTGGCCGGGCTGACGGTGCCCATCATTCTTGGACGGGATTTCCTGGCCAACACCGGCATCATCATTGACGTGGCAAGTGGCGGGTACCGAGAGGGGGCACAGGCGCCCCTTTCAAGTTTCCGAGAAAGTTCTACGGGGACCATGGCGGCAGCGCTGGGAAAAGCGACAGAACAGGAAAGAACTGACCGCGACGACGCCATGAGCCACCCAACACCGAGCTCCGTCGCGCACTGCGACGCAATGGGCCACCCGTTGGCCAATGCCGATGGACTGTCCCGACCAGAGCGAGAGAGGTTGGCGGCTTTGCTGCACAACTTTGACGAAATGTTCACCGAACAGCCGGGCTGCACCAAGCAGGTGCAACATCGCATTGAAACTGGGGACGCGCGCGCTTGGAAGTCCAATCCGCGTCCTGTGAGCCTGGCCAAGCGAAAAGCGATAGATGCCGCCGTCGATGAGCTCTTGGAGTCAGGAATCATTCGCCGGTCATCAGGACCCTGGGGATTCCCGGTGGTTTTGGTGCCAAAGAAAAACGGAACATCGAGACTCTGCGTCGATTATCGGCGCTTGAACGCGGTGACCGTAAAAGATGCGTATCCGTTTCCGAGCATCGAAGAAATCATCTCGAATCTGGGGACAGCGAACTATTTCACTACCCTCGACGCAAGCAAAGGCTACCTCCAAGTGGAGATGAGCCCGGGCGACGAAAGCAAAACTGCATTCGTGTGTCACCGAGGCTTGTTCGAGTTCACTCGGATGCCGTTCGGATTAACAGGTGCACCGATGACATTTCAGCGGTTGATCGATGGGGTGCTCGGAGATGCCAAATGGCAGCACGCGCTCGCGTACCTGGACGACATCATTGTGTACTCGGAAACTTTCGAGGACCACCTTCGTCACCTCGAGGACGTGTTGCGCAAACTGCGGATCGCCGGCCTCACACTAAACCCGACTAAAGCCCAAATTGGAGCTTCTGAGATCAGCTTGTTGGGATTCCGGATCGAGAGAGGAAAAGTTTCCCCCGACGCGGACAAGTTGCGGGCGATCTTGGAGTTCCCAGTCCCTACCGATGTCGGGGGAGTGCGCCGTTTTCTCGGCATGATAGGATACTACCGAGCCTACATCCCGAACTGCGCAGCCATGCAGGCACCCCTCACGCAATTGCTGAGGAAAGCGGCTCCCTGGAGCTGGGAGGCGCCGCAGGAGGAGGCGTTCCTCCAGCTGACCGAGGCATTGGCGCGTACAGCATCCCTCAAACTACCAGACCTGAATAGGCCCTTCACGATCCAGACGGACGCCAGCGACCAGGGTCTCGGCGCGGTACTCTTGCAGGAGGCAGAGGGAGAGATCCGACCGGTGGCATTTGCCAGCCGGGCGCTGAACCCGGCGGAGAAGAACTACACGGTGAGTGAGCGCGAATGCCTCGCCATCATTTTCGCTCTCAAGAAGTTCGATCATTATGTCGAGGGGACGGAATTCACGATCGAGACGGACCATATGGCCCTCGCGTGGCTCTCCCGAATCAAGGAACCCGCCGGAAGACTGGCGCGCTGGGCCTTGACACTGCAGAAGTACGAATACCGAATTCGGTACCGGAAGGGCACGACAAATGTGGTGGCCGACGCGCTCTCCCGCGCACCCGTGGATCCCCCACCGAGCGAGGCAGCAGACTACGGAGGCGGTGCCATCCACCGGGAGACGGGAAATCCCGCCTCGCGCTCCGCTCCCCACTGTGGCGGCGTCGCGCAGCTGGCTGAGGCGATTACCTCACTGGGACCGGCGTTCAACCGAACGGAACTGTTCGAAGCACAGCAGAGCGATTCGTTTTGTCGCGCTATCTTCGACCGGCTCAGGCAAGAGATGGATCCTGACCAGACAGGCGAAAAGACGCTCCGGCACTCCGGAACACCGAGAGGGCCAAGCGCCACCGCCCAGGAGTCAGACATTGAAGCAGGTGAGCTGGAGTCTTACCTGATCGATGGGGACGGCGTCCTGCTGCGCTACTTTCCGGAAGAGAGCGATTCAAGTGAGTCGTTCAAGACCGTGATTCCCCGCGATCTCAGAGTGGCAGCGCTGCGTCACTACCACGATGCGGACGGTCACGGCAGTGCACCGAAGTCGTGGCATAAGCTGCGCCGTTTCGCTACCTGGCCGGGCATGAAGGGGCAGCTGTGCCGTTATGTCCGGAGCTGCGCCGTGTGCCAAGAGCGCAAGCCCAGGGGGGCAGACCACCCGGCCTGCTCGAGCCGATCGTGAGTACGCGGCCATGGGAGATCGCGGCCTGCGACTTGATGGGACCCCTGCCGCGGTCAAGCGGAGGCTATCAACATGTGTTGGTAGTAACCTGCCACTTCACCGGATTCGTCGAGATGTTTCCAATGCGGAAGGTGACAGCCAAGGGAGTCCTGAGCAGGCTGTCCGAGGTCTGGTGCCGCTACGGGTTCCCCGAGAGACTGGTGAGTGACAATGCCTCGATATTTTGCTCGAAAGTTTTCGCGGCAACCTGTCAGGCCCTCGGGATTAAGCATTGTAAGACTTCGTGTTACCATCCCCAAGCAAATGTGACCGAGCGGCGGAACCGCGACATTAAGCCGCTGCTCGGGGCGTATGCTCGTAAGCAGCGGGACTGGGATCTGCACTTGGATTCGATTTCGTTTGCATTGCGGTCCAACCTCAACCGCAGCACTGGGTTCACACCCGCGCTGCTGAACTTCGGCAGAGAACTCTCTACGCCGACCGATGCGGTTCTTCGCCCGCGACCGAGCGCGGCCAGAGCGGTGCCCTCGCACGAGGATTTCGCGACGCGTACAAGAGAGCGACTGTCGCTGGCGCTGGACGCCGCTCGCGGAAACAGGGCTCGCGCGCGCGCGGAGCAGAAGAACACCTACGACAAAGCGCACCGCGATGCGCAGTTCGAGGTGGGCGACACCGTTCTTCGGCGAAGTCACGTTCAGAGCGATGCGAGCAAGTTCTTCTCGGCGGCGTTGGCCCCCAAGTGGGTTGGCCCCTTCGTCATCGATTCCAAGAGGTCCCGACTGACATACACGCTGAGGGACCAGAATTCTGATCTCGTCCGCGGGACAGTTCACATCGGCGAACTGAAACCCTTTTTCCCCAGGGAAGGGGATGAGCCGGTCAAGCGGCCGCAAAGGGGCATTCGCGGGCACCAACGATCTCAGGATTTCCTGGGACCACCGCGGCACAGCTACAACACGCGTAGCCGGAGGCAACCCGATGGGATCGGAACCTCGTAGAGTGCGTGGCCCGGGAAAGGGAAGAAGAGGGTGAACGATCCGAAATCGGCGTTCCCGGCATTGTTTTTTTTTCTTTTTTTTTTCTTTGTGGATGGGGGAGGGGGTGCCTCGGAACCCTCAGTGTTTTTTTTTGTTTTTGTTTTTGCTTTCAATGTTTTTATTTTTGCGCACGGCGTTCGGCTGGTAAACTGTCATCGGCCCTGCGGCTGCTGCCTCGAGACGCAACTTGGTGTGCACCGAATGGTCCTCTCCTGGGAGACGATGAAAGGATGAGTCGCCGTTTGGACAAACACCAGCCTGGGCTGAACTCCTCGTCTTCGGGCAGCGTATTCCCCGGCCGGAACCACAGCTCGGGGAGCCTCGTTGGACGTCCGCGACGTCACGCAAGACGCCGGGTGCAGTTCTCAGTGAAATTGGACTTCCAGCCCGCATCGTTCCGGGAGGGCTGTCGCAGCTGGGTCACAACCACTCCATGGGGGGCCAGTCTCATGGTGGCCAGGCACACTGTTCAAGGACCCCGTTGCCCCGGAGGCCGCCGCCAAGCCGAAGTCGACACAGTCTACTGTGAGGTGTGCGGTGGCCGCGAACCCCAGGCCTCAGGCGAACTGATGGACCTCAGTGAGGACGACCCATGGGACCAGTGGTGTGGGTGTGCGTGTGGGGGGTTTCCAGGCCAAACAAAGCGACGGTGTTCCCGAGCAGCCTAGCCGTACGTCTGAATTCCGACGTACTTCGATTTTTAGGAGAGGGGAGTATGGCGCACCGTGAATTCACGAGGACGCCCATCAAACCACCGCGCGAGGCGGCTATGCAGTTGCTTCGCCTCAGACACGATCACATGGTCGTGTCGCCGCGGGGTCGGTTGGGATTTCGAATTCGGCTCCCGACGAGCCGCTTTCTCTCCTAGCCACTGGATGGCGCTGCAGGCGCCCCATGGCGGGCGAGGAGAAACCTCCTCGCCCATCGGTCGATATTGTCGGGTAACCGGGAGGCAAGAGTCTCTTAGGATTCCGGCCGGCGCTCAAGAAAGGCGAGTGCTAGCAACTGCTCTCGGGCAATAGCGGGACACGAGGCCTAGGGGCCCTCTTTGTGTTAAGCTTTGGGCTTAACGTACGTTTGTAAATATTTGAGTAATGTCGCGTGTGTTTGTAGTATAGATTGAGTGTTTTGTAGCGTTGTGTTTTTATGTACCAATAAACGGGGAGCGGAATTCCGCTCCCGTGAAAGAACCAGGCTGGACTCGGGTTGTTGACGGACCACGTGGGGAACGGCGTATCGGCGGCGGTACGCGAATTCCTACAACCCCGAATTGGAAACAAAGGTGGCAAATATTATTGGGGATCTGTGCGCCAGATCACTACCTACGACGTCGGAGTGCATCCGTAAGGAAAGCCGTCGAGGTCGCTCGTGCCTCCGAGCTCTCGAGGGCACAATTCAAAGGGACGGCATCGTCCCTTTGAATTGTGTTGGTGAACTCGTCGTCGGACAAAGGTTCTGAGGAATCTGTAGTAATGCTCGCGTACTTCCTGTTTTATTGAGTGCGAGGCAATTAAATAAATGTGCCGTGTTTTCTCCCAGTGGCGTAGCTAGACCATCTGGCACCCGGGGCCCTTAGGTCTTTTGTCACCCCCCCCCCCCACTCCCCGAGACCGCAAGCAACAGCATGCCGGCGGCCGCCATTTTCTCTAAACAGAGTTTCGAGGCAATTCGGTAAGATGTTGTCGCTAAAACGAGCCTCTAAACCGCACTCTTTAAAATGGAAAGTAATGCAATCAAACAACCGTTGGCATACGGTACACTGCGGCGCTGAAGCCAGTCCGTCCACTCAGATTTCCGGAAGCTCGACGGTCTCCAGTCATGGCACGCTGTGGCAACAGGGAAACGCCGTCGCCGTCACAACATTACGAATTCACTTGCCAGAACACTACATTGTGACCGCCTCCCGACGGCGAGCGGCGCGCTTCTAGAACTTACGGCGGGGTCAGAGAGCGAGGGAGCTTGCTGAGCAGAAGCCTTTCGCCAGCACCTCCTCTTGGCACTTCCCCCTCGGCGCGTGGTGCGGTGCCGTGCACGGGTGGACAGCCATGGGTGAGAGTCCGGGGTGAGGGAGACGACACGTTGAGAGTTTACCCAACATGTTTACCCCCTCGCCGCGACTCCCTTCGTGTAAGACCTTCGTGTGATTTCTTTTTTCTTCCCTTCTCTCGGCGTAGTCCGGCCGTGTCTCGGCGCAGTCCGGCCGTGGTCGGCGCAAGCCAGCGTCGTGTTGCGCTGGGTTTGGCGTAGACTAGGTGTCGTTGGCTCGGCGTGCCCGGGCACAGCTCTTTCTCGAGTACTCCCGCACTTTCCGCGCTTGTTTTTTCCGCCGGTGCGCGATGACTTTGAGCGAGCCAAGCCAGTTTTGCGACTCTGCACCAGACACGTTCGTGATGGAAGAGTGGTGACCTCATGCGTCTACACATTCTTTTCCACTTACGAACCAGTCAAGCCGGGGGGGGGGGATCGCCGCCATGAGTGGCACCCCCCCCCCCTCGTGACTGAGACTCCTGGTACCCGGGGCCCACGGCCCCCCGGCCCCCCGGTTACTACGCCACTGTTTTCTCCTACTTCCGAATACTTGGCCGATTTTGTTACCAAGGTAAGGTTGCATTTTCTTGCCATAAAAACATTTTTCGCTTTTTGCAACTTGTAAATTAAGGGGTCGACCTATATTCCAGTTTATACGGTATTTTTTCTTGAGCATCCCAACCAGACTGTTAAAAAAACTTTTTTCTATTCTGTGTTCTTTTAAGGCAACCCACACTAATGCTAGTCTTCTGGATCAGGCTGCGCCGCTGCAGCTTCTGCTGCTCTTTCTTGAGTTTGTCCCACGGTGGAAGAAACCGTGCTTTGTCCCCAGCGTGTTTCAACCAGTTTTTCACAATGTCTCGTACTTCAGCTTTGGCCGTCTTGAAAGTTGAAGCGCCAATTTCTATTTACAGCTTCGGAAAATAATTTGTGGAATTATTCTAATTATTATCTTGAAATGTATAATCATGTCATAAAACTCAAAGATAAATAAAATGTCCAAATCCGTTTAATTTATCACAAGTGGGATTAGCCATTTATCTTGTTTGAGCTGAGCAGGCTTAGGATAAATATTGGTGTCAGGAGAATGCAACCTAAGTTTTCGTGTAGCGATGCTCGTGCCAGAAATGCCACTTTTCAGTACAAGGAGCGGTGACAATTGTATGGAAGAAAGAACGATGAATTATTATGCAATTAAATGCAAAGGTGAAAGCGAGCTGGACAAGAATGGCGAAAATGATCCATGGAGAAGGGAACAAGGGGGCAAAGGACAAACACAAATCTCCAAACACAGCTATAGGTGACTGGTGCGCGACCGAAAAATCGACACGTGGTATCTGCCAATAATCGGGGTTACGAGTTTGATACGTTATCATGTTTTTTGTAACTTTGACAATTTTACCAAGGAAGATTTGTTTTGTTGCAGTTCTTTTTTAAGCCTTGTGGATAAGTAGTTTTGATACTAAGTATAATATAAATTTTGAACAAGGGTTTTGTATGCGACAAATATGTTGCATTCGCATTTGTTCGTAGCATTCTTTTTGAATTAAAGGGGTTATGACACTGAACATTAAACGGATAGATTATTCTTGAAATGGAATGCTCATAGGCTACTTAGTATATACAACCGGTTACGATGTTTCAAGGCCAGGATTCATGGACATTTGCCTTAGTTCCCCGAGGAGTCACCAGATGGCGCAATGGGTAGAGAAGCGGAGAAGCGGAGAAGCGGAGCGGCAGCGGCTGAGCGCCCGTTTCGTCTTTCCTCCTGCCTTCTCCCCCGAACTGGGAGCGTTGTGGTTACGCGGGCGGCGGGTGAGGCGGGTGCGGCCGTAAGTGCGGTGGCTCGTACTCTGGTCGGTTGTGGAGCGGTTCAGTGTTTCCAATTTGCCACATAAATTTTACCCTCAACCAGGGCGGTGCACGAATTTTGTACTTTCAGTAAATACCACTTAGAATTGTGCCTTGACAATCATGACCTATAAACACGCGTTCGGTTTTTTTTCTTCACGCAATGGCTCTCGCAGAAAAAAATTGTAGGAAAACGAATAGCTTTCACCTCTTCAATGTCTCTAATCTGGACACTTCCCGAAAAAGTCGGAGAGAAATCCGGCGGCCATGATTGGCCGGTGCCGCGCTTGACATTGACACCGTCCGATTGCGCTGGCCAATCACGGCGGCCAATCACGCCGGCTAATTCCGAAGACTCGTCTTCGCCAAGTGTCGTGATCTGTAGCCGATTATATGCCACCACTGTTTACCGTAGACACGCGCTGCGGCTCTTTAAGCGCTACACGCGCTGGGTTCCACACATTGTTAAGGTTCGGATGATTCCCGTCAGCGCAGCGATTGGACATGAGTCGCTACACGAATACATGTCGAAATATTGATTATCACGAGCACAAAGCGAAGTTCGCGTAGTGCTCGCGTCTACTTTTTAGGCGTATTTAAATATCGTAATCACAGGGATTGGAAACCTGGATGACGAAATCCTGGGCATCGCATTGTTGACAACGCCACCAATGTTATCCCCATAACTTCATCAAAATTCGCGAAGGTGAGACGGAATGAAAACGTCCAGTTCTATCCTTAAAATTGTGCGGCGACTAGGCCCGTCTGTAAATAGCATGCGTGGGAGAAGGACGTTTTCTGTTTCTGACGTTCTCAGTCACATGGGTTCCATATCTGGTATGTGGGATTACAGAATATTCAAATATTTCAACCTAGAATACGTTAGAAAATATAGGCAAGGCAAGACGAGAATGTGTGACAATCACGCATTTTTCGTGAACACCTTCCAGCGGCGTGGAGAGATCAAAACGATGTTTTACCGCATACCAGAAGTGAAGACATTCAAGATGGCTGCGCCATTGGGGAAAAGGTTCATACTCGCGTACCACTATCCTTCGTTTCACGCGATAACTTTTTGAACTGTGGAAGCTGCGGCCCCATCGATCCGATAAGAGCGTCGTAGCAAGGCACGTGACAACACTCCATGGTTGAGGACGGAGCCCTCCTTACCACCACAGCCACAGCGCCATGCGCGACAAAGAGTAATTCTAGCTTTCTTTTTCTTTTTGTAGTGTTGCGGTCATACTCTTCTCACCACAGCACTAAACGACTCGGAGAAAAGACAAATACATGGTACTTTTCAAAGATACCTAATACGGATCAACACTTTTCCGAAAAAAAAACATGGCTTTTGAACGATGTCTGAACTATCGCAGCCGAGTAATACACCGCTTCCGCTCAAAACATTGCCCTGGCATTAGCACCTGCCGCAGATTCACGGGTAAATTGAGCGAATGGTTGTCTCATGAACTATTCCCAAAGAGCTCGCTACTCTAGCGGACGGAAATGTTGCGGTGGTGGGCGTTCATTCGAAGCTGGTTGCTTTCTCAGCAGACGACTCTTGACCAGGAGACGACAGCACGTCACGGGAGCGATACGAACGCTCCCGTGACGTAATACTACGCGCCTCGCACCGACGCTCTTTTCGGGTCCCGGGGACCGAAGCCTCCGCAGTTCGCCAAGCTATCGTGAAACGGAGCATAGTGCCAGTTAGCTTGTGTGAAATGAGAAACATTCATACCCACTATCGTTGCATGGCGCTTTTAGGTAAAATCTACCTTTTGCAAAAAGGCTTCTGTTCCAACGTGAATAGTAAACTACTTAAGAAGTCAAATAACACAGCTAAATTGGGGTATAAACTCCCTTTGAAGACCATTTTAATGCCAAATATACACGGAAAACATACATTTCAATTAAAGGTTTTGCAGTGGGTGCTCTCCGCCAGTGCTAAGTTGGAGCTCCGGCGAAATGTCATCATTTTTTTTTATGAATTGTGCATCATGCGCTAAGAACTATCCCTGAGTATGTCTACAAAATATCTCGTAAAACTTCTGTTTCGAGGAAACTAACTCTGAAGTTTCTGAGAACAAATTCTGAAACGTGGCCACCCCCGCTAATTCTAGCGGGGGGGGGGGCACGTTTGAAAGAGCTTGCTCTGCCATAATAGGTATAATTCATTACACAAAGTACACACTCAAAAGCGCATAATTTGTTGCAGAAATTTGACAGTTACTCGGCTATGGCGATTGGACACGTGGGGTCCGTATTTCACATGTAGGGTTCAGAAATGGCGTGGAGAGACTCGGGCAGAAAGGCAGAGGGATGCCAATCATCGCCCATCCTGTTGACCACGGCGGAACATGTCCCTCTCTACAAGGAAGCGCAAGCGACGAAGATTGAGGCAAACGGGCACCAAGCGAATAGGGAGCGAGCACGATTGCACGACTAGATTGTAAGACACAAGAATACATCATTCAGTGGTAACGAACAGTGTTGCGTCAGAATTGCCACTCCGGAGCTCGAACGATTCCGTTGTCATTCTGCACCTTCGCAACCCGGGATGAAAAAGGAATGGAGAAATGGCAGCGCTGGGAGGAATGGAATATAATTATATGACTTTAGCCGGAAAAGACTTTTCCATCGCTTCCTCCTCTTCCTCTTTCTGCCCTTTCCATCGTTGCCTCTACCCCTACTAAGGAAGTAAAAACAACGTCAGTGTAACCGTCGGTGTGTGGTTAATAAGATAGGCAGACTGGCGCTGTCGGCTCCGAGAACAGAAGTGGTCGGGTGGTCAGCACAGCGGCCGCACTGGGTGCTTCATACAGAAAGAGACATGTATAGATAACAACAGGAAGCTGTCACTATCGTGAATCAGAGAGATACTGTTTGTATTGCTAATCTTTTCTTCGTTTTTTTTTATTATTCTTTAAATATTTACGACAAAACGTGTGGGTATGAAAACAGGTGATCGGCGTGTTCGAGCGAAATAAGGCAGGACCTCCCGAGAAGGGAGAAGGGGCAGTGACGTATGAGTTATTGAGCTCCACTACTGTATCCTTTGCACATACTCTGGCTTATCTGCAGCTTATTTTTCGCCCTGAAGTTCGTACAAAGAAGCTTCTTTACTCTTCCTCTTTTGTGGTCCTCACATTTTCGTACCAATGCATTCGGAACCAGGCTTCCGACAGAAGGCAGCAATTATTTAAATAAAAGGGGAAAAAATGTCAATTTACGTTGAATAAAAAATGCAGTAACCAAAGAAGCAACCAGCGAAGTCGCACCGCGTTTCTTGGTCCTGGAAGGTTCCTTCGCTAATCCTTCGGCGCACTAGTTATGACGCTTCATTGCGGGGGCACTCTTTTTGCAGGCTTATTTCCATTCCCGCACTTGCTTGACCTTGAACCACCCCACCATCGGAACCGCGCGCGCAGACCGCTTTTTTTAGTACCTTCTTTCCACCCTTCGGTTCCCTCGCTCGAAGACGTGGAGAGGAGGTGGCGCACCCAGTGAAGCAACCGTTGTGATTTCGAGCGCCTAGTTGCCGGTCATAGGCCACCAGTGAGGGAAAACGCCACGCACCACCTGCCTTTCTTCTTTGGTGGGCGAGAGTTCCTACGTTGGGGAGAAGCGGGGACAAGCCCTTTCTTCATATGCGCCAAGTCTCCTTGAGCTTCGGTACACAAAGAAACGTTCCAACTGGCTCATGCTTCTGTGACACGCAGGGCCACTATACTCTGTTTCATACTTAGTGTGCAACCCTGTCAAAACTACTGGCGCGAGCATGGGGCTTGATCTCGTTGATCATTTGCGCGCGTTCTCGCGCAAACAAAGCCATAGACGAAGCCGCGCGCTCGCGCCAGTAGCTTTGACAGCGTTGCACACTAAGTATGAAACAGAGTTAGCTGATTCCCCGACGAGTATCTCCTTGCAATAAAAATTTGTAGTTTTAATTTTTTATGTCAGTTGCAAGTCTTTTACGCTTTGTGCGATGACCGCACGGCTTAGTGAAATCAGTGCCTTGGAGCAACGTTTCGTGTATTTTTGCAACTATCTATGCCTCTGGTAACGTCATCTTAAGGTCGCTTCTCACAACTTTAGGCTGACGTTTAGGAATAAATTAATGGAATAGAATAATTCAACCCTTCCAGGAGTAAGGATGGGCCCAATCTCGCCATTTCTTGGAGTTAAAGGAATTGAATGGAAGGAGGTAACGAATACGAAGCGAACCACCTCCAACCGTAAAACACTTGCCCCCTAAATATTCCCGAAATTCATACTTAGCGAGATACATGAAATCACGGGGCCTTCATAATAAACTCATTTACCGTTCAACATACGTTGACGTCCTTGAGCCTCCGTTCTACTTTCTTAAAAAAAAAAAAAAAGATTGTCAGGAGGGAAAGAGTGCAGGCAAGCTGGTTAAACGACATAGTTGCAAAACCTGAGAAACGGGAAAATAAAAAATAAAAAAATAAAAAAATGGACAAGACACCACAAGTTCTCAAACGCTGCTGAGTTTATTGACACGGAAGCACCAATAAATGCATATTGAGACGGAAAGAAGAAAAAAAGGGACCATATTAAACAGACCTCGACTTAAAGGGGTCATGAAACGCTTTTCCAACTTTTTCCTGTTTAGCTTCCCTCCTCAACTCATAAATCGCGCATTCTACCAAGCAGTTCAAGAAGACGAAAAGAGGGGAGTCCCCTCTTGCTCCGAATCTCGTTTCTATACCCGGACAGAGCCATTGTCCCCCTAGAAGATTAGCCCCTCTCTCAAAAGTCAGAGAAAAGTTGCTTTCCCCACCCCGTTCACCCCAAAGCTGACAGTGCTGTGGAAGCTACGTGCTCGTTGGGCCAGCCACACTTTTGCCACGTGATCACACTCTTTCGCGCATACCCACGCGCAGCAGAGAATGAGGTCAGGTGATGAAAGGGAGTCGGCTGATTGGTCGGGCAAGCGCGTAGCTTCCACCACAATGTCAGCTTAGGGGTGAAGAGATTAAGGGAGGTCCGGTATCGTGTGTGACGTGCGTTTGGACCCGGTGACGCGCTTTGGGAACCGCGGATCTGTCACAGTGAAGAGAGCTTACAAAGAGCTTACGAAGGGGAGGAGAGCTTACGAAGGGGAGGAGGTACGAAATAGTCCGCTGTGTTTTCAGATTTTCGCACTGAAAGTCAGGCTTTTGACTTTCTACCTTTTTTTCTTTTGGCCCACTGAACGATGTGCTATTAGTGAAATTCCCAATCTAAAGTGATTTATACCAGCCCAAAATTCGTTCCATGGGCCCTTTTAACATGACCAACAGTCGGACCGGCTAAGCCCCTCCCAAACCCCCCATGCACCTTGTGAGGAAACACACATACCCAACGAGCTGGAAAACAAGCCTAAGGTCACCTGTCAAGTGACCCACAAAGGCCTCTTACAATATTATATATATATATATATATATATATATATATATATATATATATATATATATATATATATATATATATATATATATTACCCGCCTAACAACACAAACGAAAAGAAAAAGAAAAAGCCTCTTATTAAAACCAATTTCTTCCTTCTTTTTTTTCGTTTGGGTTGTTAGGCTTGAATCTCGGATGGCGTCAAGAAGTTCTTGCAATTATTCTGGTCTAGTCAACCTAGTATGCCTTATATGAGGGGCCCTGGATTCATTGACCAGAAAAGAGAACATAGATTTAAATCAACGATATGAGACGCTACGCTTTTCATGATAATCTCTGTACAACACATACGTGCTCAGTGTACTCACACGCTCTGCAGCTGTGTCTCCCCAGGGTGACTGACTTATTGAAATTTACGAGACGAAGAACTCCTGTTCGGGCAGTTTGTTTTCGCGCAATGTAGCTATGATGCTTCTCGAGAAAGCTTGTGGGTATCGCAGAAGTGTGTCTGAGAGAAATCGAGTATAAATCGGCGGAAAAGTTACGTGTGGGTCAAGTTTAGGCATTACTTCAGAAATTATTTTTTTATCGTTGTTCTTCATACCAATTCAAGCTGACAAACAAGAAAAATCAATTTTCATTGTTTTATTTCGATCCTCTATCATCCAACACAGCTGCCTATGCCAAGGTTGAAATCGGGGCCGTGTTGACTTTGATGTATATATGGCAGACAGCTCTCGAATCTAACAGAGTGATTCCACTCGCTGGCCTTCCTGTTTCCACAAGCTTAAAAAATCAATGCCTTTCAAAACTGCCACAAGCTTCGACATAGCAGAAGCTGTAGCAAAGTTTAGCCTTCCTAGACGCGGGAATGGAGACTGGGAATGAATACTGCTCTGGTGGCAGCTTCCCTCGCAGGGCTTCTGGAACCGCCGGTGTACCTAGACTTGCGCACCTTCAAATTTCGTTCAAAGTTCTTGGGCTAAAAGGCGAGTGGTCGTCACTGTCGCGCTTTGCTTTGTTGCAATGTATGTGAGCCACTCTAATCCTTGAGCGTATCAATAATCGGAAAGAGGTGACCAATGCGCCGAGATACTGAGGGAGAGAAGGAGACGAGAGGGTACGTCGGAAGGCTCTTGTTGGAATGATTAGTAGGTATACCTGAAGCTACAGCTGCCTTTGTCCCTACTGCACTCGTCGAACCCGTTAGAACGTGATATGCCAGCATCTGTCATTTGGCCCTCCCGTTCGAATGCGTTCGGCGAGTGCAGTGAAGACGAAGGCAGCTGGCTTTAGGTCTACCCACGAAACATTTCAACAAGTGCAAGGAGTTCTGACGTTTCCACGCGCTCTCGTCTCCTCCTCTCCCCCAGTTTCTCGACGTATAACATTCACTCACTCAGCTATTAAACATAGTTCAGGTTGCGGTTCCAGATTTGGGATTTCATTTTGATTCAGCAAATGTTTTGGCCTGAATTAAAATTATAAAAAAAGAAACCAAAAACCACGGCCTTATATCTCAAATTATCACGTTTCCTATTATTTTGAAGTTAGACATGGGGCAACAAAATGGAGCAAATAAAGGTAAAGGCATATAGTTTCGCAAGGTATTTTGTTTTCTTTAATCAACATGATTGCGCAAGCACGACGAATGTTGTAAATTATTATAATATCTCTTAGCCCAAGATCGCCACAAAACGAAAGAAAAATATTCTTTCTTAAAAATATGTACTTATTTTCACTCTTTTGATAGGAATTGAGCAAAATAAGACGAATGTTTAAGGTGAGTCACGAACGTGAGACTCAAAGGGAACACTAACGTTATCGATTTGTCTTCTGCCGAGGTAAAAATAAGTTACAACGTCTACAATGCTCAGCAAAATGAAAATATGCCCAAAGACTAGGATCTTATACCGGATATTCCTACAAATTTCAAACATTCCTAAACCTAGGGTGCTTCAGAAAAACAGGGACGTTTTTCAGGAACAAACTGCCAGCCATGGCGGACGCCGGGGACGTAACAAAATATACTAATGAACAATCGTAAGATTCACTAATTAGCTTTCTAATTAGTGACTATAAACTGATGGCTCTAATTTTAAACTTGTTGAGTGTCATCGAAAACCCCTAAATCATTAAATTTTAGGACGTGAAACACGTGGGAAGCGCGGGGGTGCGCTAGGGTTAACACTCGTGCAGCAGGAGCAAAGCCAGCGATCTGTGAAGAAACTATTGGCCTTATCCTGCCGTGATGGCATGCTAAAAGCATAGAGTTATCACAATAAACGCTAGAGGCTCAGCTGGCGCTATAGTGTCTACGAGACTTCCGGTTCCAAATTGAAGCAGACAGCATGCAGTCTACTTTTCCAGCCTCCCTGTGTATTCCTATGGGAAAATGCGCGTGAATTTTGTCTCCTCGACGGAAAATAACATGAATAACTTTTGTCATTTCGGTTGTATCGGATAGTATGTGCCTTTATTGGTATTGTGAAAGTGTAATTGCTTTAGTTACAGCATTTTTCTTTACCACTGAACGATGTTAAACTTCGCTATATTTCAGGCCCAAACCTCTGTTTCAAAAAAGGTACTAGTATGTGAAAACGAGCGACGATTCTAAGCAAAATAACGATCGAAAGGAATGTAGAGTGTGTTCAAGGTTTGCTAGCATTTCGGTGGTGCCTATATATTGCTAATAGGCCCATCCTGTCATTGGATGAAAGTGATTCCGTCGTGCATATTTACGATCGGTTAAAGAAACATTCAAACGCAAACAAAATAAAGCACGTGAGCTACGAAAGGTGTGTCTTAGTGTTATTTATTATGTCGGGCAGTTTTTATCGGGCACCTGCTCTCTGGCTCCCCCTATTTGCGAAGATTTGGAGCGTGCGGGTGATGATTTCAACCCAGAACAAGCATCTTCGCACATATTCATGAGCAGTGCCTATTTATTGCAAATCTGACTATATTACATGGCTTTCAATTTATTTTGATTATCTGCGTGCACAAGGAGTTACTTATCTAGTGTTCCTGCCCAGTTCTTGCCGTCTCTCTTGTTTTTCCACATGTCCTTCGTTCGTTTGGCACGTATATCCTCCATGCTGGAAAGCCTCGACGCCGTGTTCGCGCTAACAGTGTCTGACAGTGCACATAAATACACGTACGAAGCGGTTTTAACACCGTTTTTTATGCCACGAATTTCAAATAAAAATGCTGTAACTGACCAATTATTTCGTCTGCGTGACTGAGAAATGTTCCAATGTGCCTAGTACGCACAAATTATTTGTGATATTTGCTCTTAAAATCGAGCGCAGAGAGAAAATGCACTCGCCTTTTCCCATAGAAATGCATTACCGGAAGTCAATTTCTGACTGCTTGCTGTCTGCTTCAAAATGCAACAGCATACTAGCGCCACCTGAGCCTCTAGCGTTTATTGTAATAACTCTATGGCTGAAAGTCAGCCACGACGTGAGTAGGCGATTGCCCGTTCGATATGGCGAGGACTATCTGACGCGGTTTGCAACTGAAGTAATAAACCACCTTTAGAGTTAGTATAAGAGGCCAATCGGCAGAAGCCTTGGTGGGCTGCCCAAGCATGCCCCCTGTAGGTCCCACGAGGGAAGCCGACGTTTGCTGCCCAAGTACGCCCGCTGTGGATCTCACGAGGAAAGCCCGGTGGGCAGCCCAAGGGGGCCCAACTTGTGCCTCAGTTGCAAAACCGACGTGGGACCCACGTGGGCTGCGTATGTGGAACCCCTCGTCGGCACCTTTTTGAAACCGACTTTGTGCTACTTGGGATTGTTCTTCATAGAAAGATGAGGGGGTAATCGTTATGGTAAGTTGGCTAATCAAATAAAACCTGTTTATTGACTTCATCATTTTTTTATTTAGAGGTCATGTTGAAATTTCAGTATTGACAGCAATTACTAATAATAGCCAGGCCTTTTTAAAGAATTTGTGAAAAGGTAATGGTTCTTAAGATACGAAGGGTGTTCAATGCGATTTGCCTCCTAGATATAATTTTTTATTAAGTAATGGAATCGAAAGATGCTCCATTCAAATGAAAGTTTGCAATCTCCTGTTTCGCAGAAGCACATAACTTTTAAATAAATTTCCCAGCAGCGGCGATGCACTTCCGTTACCTGTGCACTAGTCTCCCCATGCCGTCGCAGAGGAATAAGGGCGGCCGTTGACGCCGCGCTGGAGCAGCCTGGACCTCGCGTCATCAGACTTCCGGCTGTTTTCAAAGATGGAGGAACATCCGAAGGGTACGCGGTTTTTATCCTACGAGGAGGTTACCGATGCAGTGCGCCGATGTTCGTCAACGGCCGCCTTGTTTCTTCTACGACGGCATGCAGAGACCTGTGCACCGGTGGCGAGGGCATCGCTGCTGTTTGCACTATATTAAACATTTATGTACTCCTGGAAAAGAGAAGATTCCAAACTTTTGATTTGAATGTAACATCTTTTAATCTTATCATCGAATAAAAAGGTGCCACCAAGGAGGCAAAACTTATTGACCAAGAGATCGTTCGGTGGATCGCAAAGGTCTACGTATTTCCTCGAGTAATAGTCTTACTGTTTATGAACATCGTCAGTGGGTTTGCTTCCAGGCGGAGCACGGGGATAGCCAACATCGCGATCGGCACAAAAATGGCAGTAATTTAAGGGACAGAGATAACGTCCTTAGGTCTGCTCAGACTGCATTTTTACGGAGAATTGTGTTCACGACCTCGTTATTCGCTGCGCTTTTTTTATCTTTTTATGCAGAACGCGATGACTGGCTCTAAGTGTGTTCTGCAGGCAAGTAGACGCAAGGGCTTTATTCATAAGTGCGGCTCTTACTCGTGCAAATACGGCATATGTCAAGAAAACCGTCGACGGGACAAAGTGCGCTTCCAGCCGTTGGCAAAG
>JAZHYW010024357.1:0-46371 GCA_037355805.1 Ixodes ricinus | reverse complement strand
AAAAGATTCTGCTCCCTGAATCAAACCCGGATCTTTCGCGCGACAGCCAAGCACGCCAGCAACGCTCGGCCCCGCTCGCTCGCTCGGCAACGCGCGTGGCAATATATGGTTTACTGATCGAGGTAGAAACTCTACTTATTATCAAGTAGACCCAAATATCCTTTTACCAATGAAAAAATGACGTTCCAAGAAAGATCGACAAGTTAATACAGCACTTGCGTTTGGGAGTAGCATACACGAATGAATATTTGTATAAAATCAACCGAATCAATGACCCTCGCTATGATTGTTGGCACGAGACAGAAACAATAGAACATTTTTTCATCGATTGCCCTCGCTTCGACCAGAATCAATCACGACTAAAAGCACGACTGAACACTATAGGCCCTTTCCGGAATTCAGTGCCATCTGGTGACTCAAATGGCAGTTTATCTTTTACTATACTAATGGCGGCAATCAACCTGTGGTCTGCAGCATTTTATAGGGCACCGTCACTTTAAAAGACAACGGTAAATGAGAATACGCACTTCACTACAATTATTTTTTAATCTCTTTTAGTGTCGATGGCGAAACAGATGCAGCCAGTCGGATCAAAGCGCCAACCCACATAGACGCCTTGATAGAGTTCTATACATTCAGGGGCTTTAAAGCCGAGTGTGTGCTACTAACATATTGACTGGGACCGAGTTAGAGATGAACGCTTACGCAGCTCTTGCGTCCAATTCTGCTTCACGCCGCGCTAACATCTAGAATGTATAGGCCTCGAATCATCTGCTTAGGAGCATCTTCAACTTCTTCCTTCATAAGTAAACAGAAGGTCGCCATTAGTATAGCACATATGCCGTTTTCAGAAGATGATGATAGTGATGAAAGTGGCCAACTTGAATTACGGAAAGGGTCTATCGACAACCAACCATTTTCTCTCAACAAGGTATCTAGGAACGTGGCATAACCCTAGATCGGAGAAACAAGCATTTTCGGCAATCAGACAATTCCTGGAACAGACTGATATTGTAAATAATTACTAAAATGGGGTATACTATATAGACCTTTTTATTTCAGTTTTTACCTGACCGATGGACTGGGGGCGCTGGCACACACGACACCATAAGGTGGCTTCAATTGACCTATTGCTGTCTTACCCAAGCATCAAGGTGAATGCAGGGATTGGTGTTCCACGCGCCGCACGTGCTGGCCTCAGCAGGAGTAACTTTTCCAAAGCAAAACCTAAAACAAATGGCATCTTTCACGCGCGTTCGTCAATGCTTTCTTTTGGTTATTTACTTCGAATCTTTTATACAGGAAAGGCGTGCGCGTGTGGCGCGTGGAACACCAATCCCTGCATTCTCCTTGATGCTTGGGTAAGACAGCAAATGGTCTATTTGGTTGGTTTCGGTTTCAGCGTTTTTGCGGCTATGTTGGTGTGTTATGTCCTTTTCGCTTCGTTTTGGGATAACAAATCTATCCCTTGTATTACAGAGCCAATGATACAGTGGCAATGGGCTACACTGAAAACTACGACGTTATTCCGAGCCTAAATTGTGGACGCTTTAACGAACACCTTCATCTCATCATGGCCCTCCTTCATCCAGGCTCGGGGGCGAAACGACTGAAATGGTGCTGGGGGAGAGTTAGCGATGTCTGCGGCCGTACTGGACGTACTCGATGGTAAGAGTTTACATGAAAATAAACTAATGAAGAGACTAATGCATGGAGGCCGTTAAAAAGCAGGTCGACGGCCTGACTAACAGTTTACAAGAACACCAAGGTTTTGTGGAAATCGCCGACCGAGAAACCCTTTTGTAATGATGCATGGAATGCCAAAAAATTGCGGTGGCTTAGCTCGGCTATGCCAGGATATACGTAGCCTTAGCTTATTCGCACAAAATGAGAGTCGCTATCAAGCGGCTCCGGTGCAGCGTCAGACTTGGCTACTGCGCAACGGAGGCGCACAGCTGGGCACGGGGCGGCGCCAGTGCGTCTGCCGCGGCTATGATGTCACTCCTCTGGAATGCGCAGACCGGCAAGGCGGGCGAGGCGGTCGCGACGGCGGCGGAGCGCGCGGCGGCGGAGCGCGCGGCGGCGGCTTCGCGTGGCTCTCATAATGAGCCGTGCTCATTATGCGAGCCGTGCTCATTATGCAAAGCGCGCGGCGGCGGCGGAGGAGCCACCGCCGCCGCGCGTGGCTCGAGCGTGGCGCGTGGCGCGCGTGGCGCGTGGCTTTCATAATGAGCACGGTTCATTATGAGAGCCACGCGAAACTGCTTAACCTCGGCCAGTGTAGCTAAGGCTACAAAAGAAGCGATATTGGTTCCATCGGTTTCTTTAAAGAAACTAAGTAATATGAGAGATGTTTCGATGGTTCTTTCTGGGCTGAGTATGACATTTTTCAACTATCAGCCTGCTGAATTATTCTTTAGCAGCATTTCACAATGTTGACCTTAACAAACTATTTGCTATAAGGACATTTTCTTTGAACGTATTGAGAATATGAGATAGACAGGCCAGACAATTGAAGTCTGACATCTGTCTTCCATAAAAATTGCGGAATAAAATCAAAAAGGCGCGGGAGAATTGACCTCACGCAAGCTTGGCTCAAGTCGAATACCAGGCACCACTTCATGAATTTGTGTAGACAGATCTTTGATTTATTTGAACAAATACGCTTTCTACTTTCAGCGCCGTCAAGAGTAAATTCGGCATCGACAACGTTGCACTCGAGTAATTTCCATGCAGACGGCTTCTTTTCAGAGTCACATATTGCGGATCTAGGCCACCCAGAAGCTGTCTTTGACACGTTTTTCATCCGGTGAGCCCAAACCTTTATGTCTAAATAAATAAATTAAAGTGCATATATCTTCAGAAAATTGAACGACTGCGGACATCACAGTGTATAATTTCTCTAAATATATAAATAAACAAAAAAAGCGAATGTTTTTACCGCAAAAAATGATTCCGCATATAATCAAAAGCGTCTGTTTCGGACTTGTTATGAAGGCAGAGCATGATGTTTTCAAGAAACAGTGACTCCTTGCCTTGACTAACGCAAGGAGGTTTATACTGTAATAGATATCTGTTCAAGGGAATGATAATGAAAAAGAACTTTACATGCTTCTTAAGATTGGTTGTGTGATAAGGGATGTGACATGTGAAAGACCGAACTTGTCTTAGTGATGGTGTGACTTTCCAAGTGGACTCAATGTAACTAATTAATTGTCTGTCTTTTGTTTGCGGGAAAACGATTGTGGGGGGGGGGGGGAGGGGAGTGTATACGGGGTCATGTGGGATGTTCTAACTCTGTTTTTGTTTGTTTGGCGATCAACTGAACCTGGAGTAGCCGGCCATGCCTTCACGGCGGCCAACATCTCCAATTTATTTTATATGCAATAAAGAAGAAAGGAGAAGAAAAAACGCAAGTGCCCAAAAGAGCTGCCCGGCATATGAAATCATAACAAGAAACACCTTTCATAACCCGCGTACCTTTTGCTTCACGTTTTGAGTGTTTTTAACCCCTGGCGAAGATACACGGCGGGGTTATTTTCATCCGATGCCAGGACGGGCATATTTCCAATTTATATAAGCGTCGCCGGAATGCTGGCGAACCTTGAGCACACCCTATATTACTTTCGATTGTTATTCTGCTTAGAATCGTCGCTCGTTTCTACAGACATGCTATGGAACACAGATTTGGGCCTTAAATATAGCCAAGTTTAACATCGTTCACTGGTAAAAAAAAATACTGCAAGTAAAGCAATTACACTTTTACAATAAAGGTAGATGCTACTCGCTACGACCGATATAACAAAAGTGATTCACGTAATTTTCTGGCGAAGAGACAAAATGCACGCGCGTTTTCCCTAGGGATGAATACAGGACGCCGCAAAGTAGATTGGTTGCTCTCTGCTTCAATTTGCGTCCTGGAACTCGCACAGCCACATAACGCCAGTTGAACCTCTGGCGTACATTTTAATAACTTTAGGCTTGGCACTTGCTTGAGGTGCGTTCGTAAATAATTTTCCCATCATGCATCTGCTGCGAACTCCGTGCTTGTTGTATGATGTGCGAGCAGTGTGACAGCGGACGTAGACTAACATGTTTATCTGCGAGCATGAATGTACTCCTCATTATCTCCCATACCATATAGCAGAGTGACAGACCGTTGTCACGGCGCTTCGTCACACTAGGAATTTACTGTTTGCAACCACGCTTTCTCCTCTATTCAAAATTTAATTCAGATTTATTTATTTTTCCGAAAAATTTCAAAGCAAGTGCACAAACATTGTTTGGACCCATAGCCACAGTGACTAAAGTGTCGAGTCCAATAACGAACATATGTTTTACAATGCGGCTGACATGTAAAAATTGCAGCACATAAAATGGCTAGATCACGTTAAGAGATGAAATGTAGTTAGTACAGTTCTGAATAAAAATATATATATATTAACGTTACCTATAGATATGAGTTCTGCCTCACTTCCGTTGGTATTGCATTCCAAGATAATGTACCCTTAACTTCAATGAGTCTTTAACCGCACTGTGACATAATGGTAAGGTGAAATTACGAATAAATGCCGCACGTGTGTGCCTTGTAGGATATTTAAACAAAGTTAAGAGAACCGGTTTATTATTTTTTTAATAATTGGATATACAGACTGCGGTATCTTTAATTAGAATAGTGAGCTTACAAGTAACACGTGTATTGATGTAAATAAAGGTCTGCTTGGGTAGGTAAGTCTTGTAGATGTGATAGTTATTAGCACTCATTTTTATAATAAACTAATTGGATCTTGGCACATTGTATGTTTTACTTTCCCAGGACCCTATTCAATAGGTCAGATGACTATGTACCAATGCTGAGTAAAGAATACGTAAAATGAATAAATCAAAATATTCGCGCGCCTTTAATGAAGTGTAACATAAATTTGCCACCTTTGTACAGATATTATTAATAGGACTTTTCCTGTGCATATCTGAATCGAAAAGGTGACCTAGTTAATTGTAAAATTAATTCTACTGCAACTTGGTAATTATCGTCTCATTGTACTTCTTGTACTTATCATCTTATCGGCTTATTGCCAGCCCACCTAGAATTCAATTTCTTTTTCTAGAATAACATTTTGTATATCTAGTTTTTTATGTTATAAGGGTAAGTTGGCTGCGTGTGAACCATTCTAGTACCCAAAGCAAATCCTCACTTACCTTGAAACGTAGTTCGTCGTAATTTTCCCTTACAAAATGTAATGCCGTATCGTCAGCATCATTCTACCGCTTAGAGTACGTTAGACACGATGAAAAATAATTAACGCAGAAAAAAACAAAAGAAAACTTCGCCTTAAAAACAGAGCCTCGCGAGACCCTAGTTAACACTTTTGCGGTGTAGAAATAATGTTTGCATTACTTTATATTGCTTTCTGTTTCATGGATAATTACTGAAAAGTTCCAATGTTTTACCTCGAAAACCATCATTATGCAGCTTATTGAATAAACTCTTATGGTAAAAGGTATCGAAGGCCTCACCTATGTTTAAATAAACAACCATAGTTCGAAGTTATCTAACGGAACGGTCACAGTATACGGTAATAAACGGCGTGCAGTCCAGGCTTGAAACTATTGAGTATGGTGTACCTCAGGGATCTATCTTAGGTCCCCTATTATTTCTTCTATACATAAATGACATTGTTAATCTGCCACGAACACCCGACATTATCATGTACGCAGACGATACGAATGTATTTTTTCTCATTTGAACTTGAGGGAACTAGAATTCTTGTCGAATGAGTGGCTAAACAATTTATCACTATGGTTGCGGTCTAATAAACTTCAACTTAACACTAGTAAAACAAAATATATTATTTTTAAACCAAAAAATAAACCGGTTAGTTATGACATGAGTATCACATTTGAAGGAACTATTATCGAAAACGTAAGCTCACATAAATTTCTTGGTGTCTGGTTTGATGAAAGTCTGACTTGGTCGCGTCATGTTGAACATCTCTGCTCAAAACTTTGCCAATCTATTGGCATATTACGCAGGCTTAGATTGCTTCTTCCATGTTGGTTAAAACGTCAATTATATTACGCATTATTATACTCTCACCTAAACTACTGTCTACTTATCTGGGGTACAACAGCAACAACGAATCTTAACAGGTTACTTGTCCTACAAAAGAAAGCGATTAGATGCATAGACAATTTAGATTTTTGCGCTCACACAGCTCTTTCATTCTCCAAACACAAGATTTTTACAATTCAGCAACAATATAACTTCAAATTAGCCTTATTAATTTATAAAGAGGTAAAAAACAGCGAGTCTTCGTCTCTAGATATATATCCAAAGAAAATTACGACATACAATTTACGGCATGAGTTATTCCTTCAGGAGAGAATTCGCACAAATTACGGGTCACAGAAATCGAGCTTTTTGATTCCAGAATATTTAAACAAATTTTCAGAAGTATTAGATTTTATAAATAACTGTTCTTCTTTGCGGAGCTTTAAAAAGGAAATAAAAGAGTACATTTTTACGCTCTCAGCTTAAATGTTGGGCCGCAGCTTTATACTCTCTAGATGCAGATGATTACTATTATATGCATTCATTTATGAATTGATTTAAGGCAAATCATCCCAGTTTGTGTTTGGTTTATGTTTGTGTTCAATTTGTGTTTTTTTGGGTTTAATTTATGTCAAAACAGCCTATGTAAAAATATTTTCAGCTTTAATTTTTTTTATGACATCTACACTGCTGCTGTGACTGCTGTAGCGCCGAAAAGGGGAATGGAGCCTCGTCAGGTAGCTTCGGCAACCTTTTGCTCCTCCCTCCCCGACATTTCATATGTCAAATAAACTTCAATTCAATTCAATTCAATAGCAATCTTATTATCGCGTAGTGCTTGATTAAGAAACTTGGTTAAAACTAGAACTGCTGATTAAGTGGATCTATTTGACCTGGATTCATGCTGGTTAGGGCAAAAAATGTCATACTTGGGCATGGATTCCTTTTCGCGATTAAAAAGTCCCTTCTCAAAGACTATATGAATGACGCTTAAAACTGATATTGGTCTATAACTAGACGGCACAATGCAGTTCTTACCCTTGAAGATTGGCCCCACTTTAGATATCTTAAGTTCGCCTAGATATGCTGTGGTTTCTAGCGAATAGTTGAAAAGATGAAAGTGAATGCCCAGTATATCTACATTACTTGTTTAAATAATTTAACAATTCTGTCGAGCCCAGCTGCATTACATACTTTTTATTTTGAAACTGCTAATACAATTTGAGACACTGCAATATCGTCCATGGCGAAACTATTTCTAAGCAATTTTAGTGAAGGTGGGTAAGCAGAAACGGATGGCAGCCGAGCTGCTAGGAGATGCCCTATGTTGGTGAAAGAACATTAAAAAAGATATTGACCGCTTCCTGCTTGAATAAATCAAGAAGTAAATTATGCTTTGCGTCAAGGCCACGGTGTAAGATATATCCAGGTGTGGACACCGCGCGCGTCACAGCTGCCAAATAAGATACTATCATAACCTTAATTGCAAGCGGCGCCTCTAGATGGCTCCTAGTCCTCGATATGCGCCTAATTAGAGTTCCTCCATACGCTCCCGCGCAGAGTAGAGCGTAGGTCCGCCATCTTGCGCTAGAAAGCTTCTAAACGTTTGGAGGAAAGTCACACTTCGTGTTTGTTGGAAACTGGCGCAGCGCCGACGCAGACGGTGCTGAACAGTGTACTCAGAAACCATGTACTCTAAGGTTGCACGTACACACAAAAAAAGACAAAGGAAAACTTACACCTTTGTTACACGGGCACCCTTAACCGCGGTTAACTCAGCTTTAAGTGCTGTTACGCGGCACCACAGTTACCGCACTATACTCTCGGACTGCTATATCAGAAGAAGTGAAGAGCGCGCCTGTACTGCTTTGATGGGTGCCCAAGGTGCTCAAGCGCACGTTCGCCCATAGCTTTGACTGCAAAGCCGCAGAATGTTGTCCGCAAGTATTCTGCGCTAACTGTGACTTAGCGTAACTGCAGTTAAGTGTTCCCAAGCAACAAGGGTATTACAAAGCGCTATGTCACAGCGCTGACGACAACTCTTAAAAGGCCTCTGACACGCCAAAAAAAAATTTTTTTTTTCATGCTAGGCGTTGAAATGGCATATCAGGACATCACAAAAAAATATTTCAACATAGAGTTGCGTAGTTTTTTTATAAAAATAAAAATACGAGGCCCAATTCAAAGTTCCCGCCGTGCACTGTGACGTAACAGTGTACCGCAAGGTGTCGGGGCGGTCAGAAGGGAGGCATCGACCTACGTCACTAAAAGTGGGTTCACCGGAAGTCACGTGAGTTTCACTCCTCATGCTCTCCGCGACCGTGCCTAAGATTTTTTTAATTTTTAATTCTGCTCTTTGTACGAGCGATTGTAGAAAACGAAGTTTCAGTTCCACTAGCTCTTTACCGCTGCACCGTTGGTTCGTTTGCGTGCTGTAAAATTTGAGGACGAAGAGTCAGTGGATCGACGTGATGGAGGTCAATGATGAAAGCGTTGCGAGTACAAGCCAGTGTACGAGTGCATGGCGTCAGTCCGATAATACAGGGCTATACTGGGCGCAAAACAAGCTATCAGGTTTTGAAAAAAAAATTTAGAACGCTCGCAGAAATTAGGATTGCTAGCATACGACACGCCCGATCGCATTGCTGAAGGTTCAGACACCGAGATCGTTGAATCATCGGATACTCTCCAGGCTAAAGATGCCTGCCGTCTAAAGAATACGAACTGGTTTGTGTACCAAGTACAAGTAAACGTCGAGCACAAAGTACGTATTTTGTGTAGAACATGAGTAGAACTTGTTTACTAGGTGCACCTGCGGCCGATGTATGTCTCTCGGAAGTGCATGCAGTGTGATCTCTTCTTCAGTTGCTGAAATACCGGGACAGTCCCTCACACAGCACCTTCTAGGCATTGTAGTTAATCACGTCAATTCACTGACTCCGCTTCTTCTACCTTTACAGCAACATTAAACGGGTCATGAAACGATTTTCCTACTTCTTCCTCCTTAGCTTTAATCCTCAACTCAAATGCGAATTGTGAAATCACGTGGTCGTGACATTCCTTCGGCACCGGTGCGATGACTCCTAGCTTCCACCGTGCTTTTTATGCACACCATAGAACTTGTCATTCCCCAGTGACGATAAGTTCGGTCAGGGCACTCATTGGCCACGAACGCGAATCCAAATATTCGTCGACGGATTGATTGTTGACGAGCGCATACGTCCGAGTGACGCAGTTCTCGTGTCCAATGCGTGAGCTGGGCTCTGCTGACGTCAGTTTGGCGCTGGTGACGCGCCTTGGAACCGCGGATGTATCACAGTGAAAAGGCGGAGAGCTTTCGAAGGCAAGAAGGTACAAAATAGTCCGCTATATTTTCAAATGTTCGTACCGAAAAGCTGGCTTTTGACTTTCTAGCCTCTTTCTTTTGGCCAACTAAACGATATGCGATTAGTAAAGTCCCAATTTAAAATCATTCATCCCAACCCAAAATTCGTTTCATGGGCCCTTTAAGCGATGAAAAGCAAATAAAAGAAACCTTGTCTGCTTGGATCGCTCGTGGAAATGCAAAGAATAACAAAAAATATTAAAAAAAATATTACACGTGCTCGCGGTAAGCACGAGGAGCGATACAACTCACGTGACTTCCGGCGATGCCTCCCTTCTGACCGCCCCGACACCTTGCGGTACACTGTTACGTCACAGTGCACGGCGGGAACTTTGAATTGGGCCTCGTATTTCTATTTTTTATAAAAAAACTACGCAACTCTAGAGTGAAATATTTTTTTTTGTGATGTCCTGATATGCCATTTCAACGCCTAGCATGAAAAAAAAAATTTTTTTCTTGGCGTGTCAGAGGCCCTTTGAGCCGGTGTCGCACTGCTCATGCATCATACAAAAGACGGTCTAAAAACACGAGTCACCGCAATATCCGTGGATTGAATGCCGCGTGCCAAGTTACTCCTTGAACTCGTTTGCCATGCGGCATTCGAAGCAGGGATCTCGCCGTGACTCGCCTTCGAATCTGTATATCCAGACTGTCTTTTGAATATTGTATAAGCAGCATGACTCCGGCTTTAGTATGTCTACATTTCGTCTGCGTCTTCTTTTGTTAATCTTATAAACTTAAAACCAAATGTAAAAAAAAAATGTGTTTTTTTTGTTTTTTTATTTATTTGAATGTTAAACCTAAAATTAAACTGAGCCAGGTATGCTCCGTTCACCCTTAAAAGACTCCTGAAAAGAAAATAAATGTTTTTTTTAACAGTGTGGTTGGGACACGCCTGTCAAAAAACTAATTTTACGCGAAAACAATTTTTTCAGAGCAATATGACGGCGCGAGACGCGATTTAGTCAATATATATATATATATATATATATAGAGTCACCTCCTTTCCACTTGTTTTCTCGCTCGGCATTTCGGGCGCGTGAAGGAGAGGCGGATCGGCTTCGCCTTCACTTTGAGGTAGAACGTCCGAATGACCATCTCGTTGAGCGAATGACATTTCTGTGACGTCATGGACTTTGCGCGCAGAATTTCAAACAAATCCTTCGCCGTCAATATTGCTCTGAAAAAACTTTTTTTTTTCGCGTAAAATGTATTTTTGAACACGCGTGTCCCAACCAGACTGTTTGAAATAAACAGTTCTATTTTAACTTATCGTGGCCCCTTTAAGGCTCCGGTCCCACGGCAGCCATCTTGAACAAGGCGTTAGTTCAACCAATAGATGGCGACACGCACCCGTGGGGTGGCCGAAACATTGGTTCACGGTGGGATGGCTCGAGCACCATCACGTTTCCCTCGTGGCCTTGCTCGCGCCGCTGCCAGCTGTGCTCAGCTGGCTCAATAGCGTGGCCAGTTCTGCGTGGCCCAGCAAACGCATGTATGCGATAATGTCAGGCTTTGTATTAATTGTTCTCTGATATAGGGAGATGCGGTTCGGCGGTTGTCACCGGCTTTCGCAATAAATCTTACCAAGAAGGAATCAATTGTTGATTGACGTGTCAATATTCTTTCAATGAAAACTTCTTCTGCAGGAATGCTCGCTCAGTAGACTCAATCTTCTAAGACACCAGTGGAAGCGGACGGCAAGTAAACTGCTTCGCAATTTACGGTACTTACCTCACCATTATAATGACGACCGAAAAGTGACATAACGAAATATTGTGTTTCATGGGATCCGGAAGATTTTGTAAAGATTGTTACATTATAGACGCTTTGCAGCAGCTGTGCTTGGGCACCGCCATAACTGACCTTCAGTTTTTGTTTCCCCTTATTACGTTTACTTCACTTGATTATTACCATAGCAGGCCAGGTTATTGCCATCTCTGATTTTATTATGTCTTTCTCCCCAGCACTGGTCATTGTGGAGGCTCGTCCACACCAATAGACCATTTGCTGTCTTACCCAAGCATCAAGGAGAATGCAGGGATTGGTGTTCCACGCGCCACACGCGCACGCCTTTCCTGTATAAAAGATTCGAAGTAAATAACCAAAAGAAAGCATTGACGAACGCGCGTGCAAGATGCCATTTGTTTTAGGTTTTTGCTTTGGAAAAGTTACTACTGCTGAGGCCAGCACGTGTGGCGCGTGGAACACCAATCCCTGCATTCTCCTTGATGCTTGGGTAAGACAGCAATAGACCAATTTCAGTGGCTCGGTATCTCGGTAAAACAAGAGAGGGTCGGCTATGGCGGCTCAGTCTTGCGCGTGTGTAAAGCGTCTGTAGTTCCCAGAAAACAAACGCCGTTGCAATATTTTCAGAAGTACCGATATAATGTTGTAAGTACAGCTTAGGAGGAGTATGATGCAAACCATCAGAATAAATATGAAGACGTTTATGTGCAATGAAGACGCTATGAATGAACGGCGTCTAGCGATGGCAAGTTATGAGCGTATGCGAATTTATAAGTTCACGTGATTGCTAACTATGGACATGCGGACAATGACGACCTGTTTTGTCGGGAGATGGAGTAGCGGTGATGACCTGATATCGGACGACTCGTGGCAGACGAACAAGCAAGTTCCTTCTCAGCGAATGGTAGGCGTCCAGTGTCAAGCACCGCACGTGGCTACCGACGTTGTCGACGTTTCGAACACTTACCACTTTCGACAAAAGTGCTGGCACCTGGGCTAACTTTGTGGAAAGAGTCGAAGGCTTCCTCGAGTCAAGCGCCATCATTAACTGTAACTGAAAACGATCCACTATTCAGTCTGTGGGTGGCGAAACGTATCCGCATCTGCGGAGTCATGGTCGATGCGTACTCTAAGTGGTTGGAAGTTTACACGATGCCTGCCACGACGTAAAAACGCGTCATTGACGTTCTACGCTCTCTTTTCTCTAATTTTGCCCTACCGAAAATACTTTTCTCTTATAACGCGCCCTATCTTGCTTCAAATAAAATAAAAAAGCCCCCCCCCCCCCAAAAAAAAAAAAAGAAATGGCATCAGGCATCACATCAGTGCACCATACCATCCTGCAACTAACGGGCAAGCAGAACAGATGGTGTGCGAAACGAAAAAGCCCTCTTGAAGCTTACGGAAGAAGCAGTTCAGTGAAGAATCGCCAGGATCTTGTTCCAGCAGCACGCGACGGTCTCATCTTACACGGTAAAAACACCCGCCGAAGCAATGTTCGGCGGGTGTTTTGTGTAACTGCCCTTGTATTTGGTAGTAGAGGCTATGGTGGTGATTTGGACCTTTCACACCAGGCTCCTTTTTCTTATTTTTCGCCTCATACTCCTTTGCGGTTTCAGTAGGCTTCAAGAATCTTTTGGAACGGGGACACTTTACGTCAATGAGGCCATTTGTTCCAAGTAGTCAATCAGGGAATGCTGCTAGAAATCCGTCCTTCATATTAACGAATAAGCCGCACTTCTGCACATTGCAGTTTTCCTGTTCCACGTACAGTTGTAAAGCATCATCCTCGTTGATTCTACCATATTCTGTTGCGGGTGAAGAAAGGTCTTTGGGTACACGACACTTGAAACAAGTCTGGCACTGTACGTTGTGGTTCGACACCCAATAATACCGTCGTCCTTATAGAGCCTCATAATTTAATCATTACCTCGTCACCTCATATTGCTCTTCATCAACAGTAAGTACAATGGGCTACCGCCATATTACAATCCAAGAATTGAAAAATTGAGTCGTTCAATCCTTAAATAGGTTTAATATTTATATAATGTTATTACGTTACATTAGCTCGAGACGATCGACGTCCATCGTCGATCTTCAAATACTTATATAAGAGGGGGGGGGGGGGGGGCGATCGGTGGCCGAGTGCATGTCTATACTCTTTTTCACCTTGTGTTGTACCGCAGGAAAGGCTACATGCGTGAGCTCCTTTCTCTGGGGCACATCTCGGCGGCACAAGCTCCCGTGCACCAAGGGCAGCTGCCAAAGCTATGAGCTCGCGCTTCTAGCCTTCGCTGCGGTACAACATAAGGTGAAACGGAGTATAGCGCACAACAGCTCGAAGCACGTGGAGCGAAAGCTCGCGCTGCAGAACCCACCCCGCCCCTGCCCGTTTCGATGTGGAAGAGCATCATACCGGCGTGCGGTCGTGTATCACTACTGCGTGGTGCACGTTAAAGACCCCAGGTTTGCGGTTGTACCGCACTGGCTAAATTGCTCATCTACACCTGAGACACCAGACGCCCACTAAGGCAGACTAACTTCCGGCTGTATAAACATACACACAACAATTTGCAATTAGACGCACAATCACAAAGGACACAGCGTGCCGCCTCTTTTCTTTGGACCGTCTTTTTTAACCAGCGCAAGCTCGCGCGTTCTTTCTTTTGAGACGGTTAGAACTAAAGCCCGGTTCACACAGTTGCGTTTGACTGCGTTTGACTGCGTTGCGGCAGCGAGACACCAGGACATCCCTGCTTCTTATATCGCGTGCCAAGAAGATTCCTTCAATTGGATTCCACGCTTCACACGAAGCACAGATGTGCCGGTGACTCGCTTTCGGTACTCGCCGCAACGCAGTCAAACGCACTCAAACGCAAGTGTCTGAACCGGCCTTAACGTTGATTAGAACAGTCGCACATAAAACCCGCTTTCCTCCTACCCGGCCGCTTCCTCCTCTCATTATGTGTAGGTGGTTAAAACTAAATAAGCTATAATAATGGTGTATTATTCATATTTAGTTTCAGTTTCAGTCAGGGAAAGGAGGTTCGCGGGAAGTAGGGCCAATAAATGAGCTGCGCTTAGAGTATCGGCACTCTCTTCTCCGACAGTGTTGTGGGCGCCACCATTTTGGTGCTTGTGCAGAGCAGGTGCAACTGCCGATCGTCATGATTCAAAATTGCGACTTCCTCAGCATTAGATTCGGTGTTAGGAAACTCATGTAATATTGCTTTGCTTTGTCGCAAACTGTTTAAAGTGGAGGACGGAAAAGCGTTTCTTGTGATTTCAGATACAGCTTCAAATAACTGGCAACCATGATTTTAAGCCACAATATGGCCAAGTGTCCCTACTCTGAAGCGTAGCTTATTTAATGACACTATTGATGCCCTTGTTCAAGAAGCGTGTAATACCTGGAGGGGCCATGACGTGAGCCCCGTGGATTCCACAAGCCGCTACCTTTTGACACCTGCCTCTTCCTCATTGTTCCCGCTAGTGCCAGTAAATTAGCTACGCTTCAGAGTAACGACACTTGGCCATATTGTGACTTAAAATCATGGTTGCCAGTTATCTGAAACTTTATCTAAAATCACAGGAAACGCTTTTCCGTCCGCCACGAATGTTTAAGCAACCCGCGACAGGACATAGCAATATTGTATCAGCTTCCTAGCACCGCATCTAATGAAGAGGAAGTCGCACTTTTGGATCATGACGATCGGCAGTTGTGTTTGCTCTGCACAAGACCCAAAATGGCGGCGCCCAAAACAATTTTGGGGAACGGAGTGCCGATACTTTAAGCGCAGCTCATTTAGTGACTCTATGCATGAAGTGAACTCGGGTGTATTCTTTCCCTCTTCGTCTTTATCGTTTATTGATTTCAATTATATCGAATAATAAACACTTTATATCACGCTACGCTTGTGTAATTATTTGTCTTAGATTTATTAACCTGACCCAGTACTTAAACCGTTAATTTATCGATAGTAAATCTTCAAATATATTTTCTAAATGTGAAGGTAAAACGGCACGGAGTTTGATGATGATACAGACGCCAACGCCGCCCTCGAAAATTTTTTGAACTTAGAAATCAGCAGTTTTGTCTGCCATCCGCCAGGTAGCGCAACAAAACACCCAAACAGTTTTTAATTGTTTTTAAAATTAGCTAAGCTCTACAACTATCAAGAAACCAAAGCAAGATCACTGGGAAAATCTAATACATCGCAATGTATATCTATTCCATACAATAAATGTTATTAGATGCCAATAAATCTGTTTGATGTCCAAAACAGTTGTGCGTCAAAAACAGGTAAGTTTGAAGGGCTCCCGGAGCGTTATGACTTTGAAAATAAAAAAAAGCCACCGTCCACCTCTTGGGCAACTATTGTAGTTCTAAATGTTATCAAAGATTTTACCATAGTTTAATTATTTACTCAGCGGCATTTGAATTACCATGACTCGAAGCACAAAAAAGTGCTACGTTTTATATAAAATATCTAAACAAAAAAATTTTACACAGCATTAAATTTTTTTTGCATATTACCAATTATAAGCACTACATCTGTAGGTAATTTCATTGCCCTAGCGCTTGTCATTAAAAACATATTTGTGCTGAAAAATGTCAATTTTAGGGCAATATTTGGAGAGCTGAAAAAAACAAAGTATTGCAAATACCAAAAAAGTATACCGTTACATTCTGCTCCGACATCATCTTAACAAAACTGCTCTATTGGAACCGTGTTATCTTTTATGAATCGTTCATAAAACATGAACCAGCGGAGCAAGTGAGGGTCCGCGCCATCATATTCGCAACGCTACAAATGCGCATGAACAGTATAAACCAATACATACATTATATCAAATGAAAGAGGATTGCATTGCCTTTCGAATGACATCAATCCCACAAAACAGTATTTAAAAGGAGATGAGTAATGACCTGCCAAAAAGTACCTAAACTGCCACATTCAGTGGGACCGTGGCCTTAAAGGGACACTGAAGTCAATTCCGAGATCGTTCTTTTGTGGTGACAGCTCAGTCTAGACGCTCTAAGCATTCCAACAAACCCGAAATCACAATCGTGCGTAGCTTATTTCCTCGTTAAAAACGTGTTCAAAGATCGCGACACGCCCTTTTGGGAAGAATTTCCTTCCTGGAGAAGTGGTCGACGAAGGGCGCTTGTCGGCGAGTTGCAAGCGATGGCTTCGCCTGTGGAGAAAAAGAGGAGTCTTATACGAATGTGTACCTATCAGACTCTCTTAGAAACAAGCTATAATGAAATCATTCGGAATCTGCGCGTATTGTAGGCCTTTCATTGGTTCACACAATGTAGTCCGTGAGAAAAAAGAGTCCACATGTTTTTCTCTTGGCCTGAGATAAATGGGCGGTTTTGCAATATAGGACTTGGTATATGTGGTAACTCACACATTTTAAACAAAATAAGATCGAAACCGACCTTTTTTTAAAAAATGATTTCAGTGCCCCTTTAAAGGGACACTGACAGTGTATTTAAAGGGGTCATGAAACGCTTTTCCAACTTTTTTCCTGTTTAGCTTTCCTCCTCAACTCATAAATCGCGCATTCCACCAAACAGTTCAAGAAGACGAAAAGAGGGGAGGGCCCTCTTGCTCGGAATCTGGTTTGTGTACCCGGACAGAGTCATTGTCCCCCTAGAAGATTAGCCCGTCGCTCAAAATTCAGACAAAAGTTGCTTTCCTCAACCCGTTCACCCCGAAGGTGACAGTGCTGTGGAAGCCACGTGCTCGTTCGGCCAGCCACACTTGCCACGTGATCACGCTCCTTCGCCCGTACCCACGCGCAGAGAATGAGGTCAGGTGATGAAAGGGAGGCGGCTGATTGGTCGGGCGAGCGCGTAGCTTCAACCACAATGTCAGCTTAGGGGTGAAGGGAGTAAGTGAGGTCCGGTGTCGTGTGACGTGCGTTTGGAGCCGATGACGCGCTTTTGGGACCGCGGATGTATCACAGTGAAAAGGCAGAGAGCTTACGAAGGGGAGGAGGTACGAAATAGTCCACTGTGATTTCAAATTTTCGCACTGAAAGTCAGGCTTTTGACTTTCTACCTTTTTGCTTTTGGCCCACTGAACGATGTGCTATTACTAAAATCCCAATCTAAAATGGTTTATCCCAACCCAAAATTCGTTTCATGGGCCCTTTAATGCTTGCCGAGGTTTTTAGTTGTACATGACATATGAGAGCCCAACTACCCAGAACACAATTTGCGGCTCATCCAGCCAGCTCATCTATCGGACGATGCCAAGCGGGGTGACTCTTTATATTCTGATATAGGCTTCCGATCCGCGATGCAGTAACTTCTACATGCTTTTCTGCAAAACATCACGGAGTGAGAAATAGATCTCGCGGCTTAACTTGTTATTTTTCGTCAATTAAAAAAAAAGAAAAAAGAAAAAGGACGTTCCTCGGCATAAACGTTTAGCAGACCCTCTCTTTCAAGACACAGGTTGACAAGGACGTCTGCTATAGAAAGGTAGCGACGCTTGGCGATTGACTTATCTAATCAATACGATAACAATTCAATAGCAGCTAGATGTTACAGAATACTGCTTCAATGAACAAAAAGTTAGGGCTCAAACAAGCTGGGGATGGTTGAACATATTTTAAAACAAAACTCCGAGACTGGAGAGAAGAAAACAAAGGACTTTATTGTGTCTATTGTTGTAGGCGTTACCGAAAGAAAGTAACGAAATACGTTACTTGTTACTTGCAAAATAAAGGAACGCGTCACCGACCTAGGTTACCCTGAAACAAAAGGAACGCGTTACCGTTACCGTTACCGATGAAAATTAACGCGCGTTACTTTCTAAATGATTAATTAACACGTTTTACTCTTTTGAGGTGGCAGATGTGGATAACCGCCAGATTTCAAGAAACATTTTTTTTTCGATCTAGAAATTCAACAAGATTACCATATCTTTATTACTGTTCCACCTAAATACTCACAAGAAAAAACCCAAAGGGGCAAAAAAATTGTAACGGTTTGGAGCCCAAAACATGAAACGAATTAAAGTGTAATCTTTTAAAATCTTGGGAATAATATGTATCGAGTAACGTACCTACGTTACCCGTTACTCGAAATAAGTAACGTAAGTACGTTAGACGTTACTGTTTTAAAAATGTAACGAGTATGTTCGAACGTTACCAAGGAAGTAACAGGTTACCGCCAACACTAGACTTGTGTCGCCCTTCGTTTTTTACCCAGTCTCGAGGTTTTGTCTTAAAACACTCTTTCGCAGGAAGGTGCCGCATATTGGTTAAATTAAATTGCCAAGATAAAAAATGTACCTACAGACAACTGTACTCCTTCAGGTTCCTACCAAGTTAGGCAGTTTGAGTAGATTGTTCCGATATCTCCTATTACCATACTCGATACTTCGCAGCGCCTTTGTGCATGCATATATCATATTGCTATCAAAGTGTAAAAAGTATCTGAATGTTTTCGTCTGAATTCAAGCACGGTTCTGGGGTCGATATTTTAATTTTTACGAAAATATATAATGTTTGGGTCCATTCTTGAAATGGAAGAGAACGCAAACGGCAAACTTGGCGGATTTTTTGTTTTGTTTTTTTGTTTCCATAGTGTTTACCATTGAAGCGGCCGAGGCCAGGACATAACTAACGTTTCTCCCACCTGTCAGGGATCCCAAGTTTGACCGCTCGCTATTTTGCCACTTCTCAAGCAAATGCACTAGGACTCTTTTCTGCCACTTTCAAACTAGATATCATAATGTGAAATGAAATAGAAAAATATCTTTTGTTTCAAAATAATCGAACAAAGTGACTAAGAAGCTGCCGCTTGTGAATTTCGGCAAAGGTTTGCAAGTTCTTACGTCAGGACTATTGAATATGTTTTAATTACCTTGATATCACCAGAAACCTCAAATTTAGTTATTTTCTTTAATTTAATTTTGA
The DNA here is from genome assembly GCA_037355805.1 of Ixodes ricinus. Lineage (NCBI taxonomy): Eukaryota > Metazoa > Arthropoda > Arachnida > Ixodida > Ixodidae > Ixodes > Ixodes ricinus. The sequence continues at coordinate 27,247 of JAZHYW010024357.1, read as the reverse complement.
TATTTTTTGTACAAATTAAAATGTGTTATATATATTTCCTTCATTTACCATACTATTATCGCGATCTATCATGAAATGTAAATAAAATATAGTATTTTGTGTATACAACAGGAAATGAAGCTTGAATCTTGTGAAATGTGCGTTGAGAAAACAGGAAGCTTTATTACGGATTAAAATAACTTTTTCTTCGCATCGCGGACAATTTCATGTATTTTTAGGCATTCGTGTTAAGTATTTTTGGAGGCAATTAAACATATTAATGCAACAATAGTGTCTAGAATATCACCTATATGCGAGAACGCTGTCACAACACACCACTAAAATGTTTCAAGTTTTAATTGCACTAACCGTTATGTTATTCAGAAGCTGTAAGTGATTTTCTGAAAATTTCATTGTTAAAATGGGGCCCATTTTTCTCGTTTTGGTAACTGGCGCCTCAAGGTATATTCCAGAGCTCTGTCGGCCGGCATTTTTTTCATTAAAGATTTTAAAACTTTCGGTATAACTGTCAAATAAAGGAACGGTTATTGCTAAAACTTTGGCATCTGGTTCAGACCTCTAGCGTTACATGATTGGTGCAAAAATGAGCATTTGGCAATGCATAGTTTTTTTTTTGCAGTGAACAAAACCTTGCCAATTTTTTGAGGGGACCCCCTGTTTATAACTTGTGTAATGTTGTACATATGTTTTTTTGTTAATTTGTATGCTGTAAAAGAGTTAGGTGTGAGGTTTTTTGGTGATATCAAGTTTCTTAAAATTCGTTATGTGGGTTACATCTAAGAACGTTCAAAACTTGGCCACAACTCACCAAAGGGAGAAAGTTTGACTTTTCTTTTTCAAAATTATTCTGAAATACTAGCTGTTTAATTTGTTTTAACGTTGATTGTTTTAATGCTGAGTCAGGTCCCACAAGGCCCTGATGGCTTTGACCTTACTGAAAATCAACTTGGAGATCGGTGAATTTGTGAAGAAATTATTATTATTATTATTATTAAGCGTCACAATATCTATTTCGGAAGTGTCACAGAAGGATTCTAGTGCAGCTGAGTGAGAAGTGATTGCACAGCGAGCAGTCAAACACACGATCTCCAACAGGTGGAAGAAACGTCAGTCTTCGGCTTGGCCGCTTCAAGAAACAATAACTTTAAAACAAACCAAAAATTCGCCAAACTTGTTGTTTGCACTGTCATTCATTTCAGAAAGTACCCTAGAGCATGTATTTGTTTTGTGTAAATTAAAAGTTTTATCTCAATCCCGTGCCTGCACTGAGACAAAAAAAATTTACTAAAATTTACTTATGACGATAAAAAGCTTAAAAGTATTAATCATTGAAAGTCTTATGCGGGATACCAGGGCACTTGGGCAAACAAGCCATTATACATGCGCAAAGAAGCTTAGATCGGAATTTCGCACTTTTTCAACTGCCCCTTCTACATGCACGCTAAGCCTAGTGGCTCGTTTTAAGGCCATGATTGTGTAAATAAAATCTTGCATACACCCTGGAAGGGTACAGTGTTCCTTTAATTTAACGCCGACATGAAATGGTTTGTTTCTGGCACTTGGGGTCATATTGTGTGTAGAAGTCTTGACTCCCCGATCGCAACCCAGCCTGTCGAGTTATCTACCTGACGTCCCCGAATGAAAGCCAACCTTTTTCTGAACAATGTCGGCGTGTAAATACTGTAGTTTGGGTGGAATGTCACGCTAAATCTTTGAAAGATCGAAGTAGGTTTTTTGCGGCACTGCATGTGAGAACCGGCTTTTCCACGCCGCCGTGTATCTCTCATGGTGAAGCTTCTAATGGTGTATTCACACGATGGAGATTCTTTCCACAAAGAAAAGCAAACGTGATTGAGCTTCGAGGTCACTGTGCACCACATCACGGATGCTTGCTCATTCCCGTACTCCGTCGAGACGCAAGGTTTGCCCCATCGTTCTGACAGTAAAAGAAGATAGTGTCGAACGACAAGTTCAATGGCATGTGCAAAAAGCATGTGGGAAGCTTGAGGTCGTCGCGTTCCTACACCAACAGCGTTAAAGCTGACAGTGCCATATTGCTCTTGTGGCGTACTCTCACGACGAAGATTTTCTCCAGGTAGAGGAATGTACGTCACAGTGTTTTTAGGTTATGTGGCTCATGTCACGGACGGTTGCTATTGGCGACGTGCGCGACCGAAAGCGTCGCTGTGGTCGGCCTTCCACGATTGGCCGAACGCTGACTATGACATCGGAAAGGGGATTTATCATCGACGGAGATAAGAGGAATGAAAGAACTTTAATTTTGACGGTGTTGGCAGTGTTCCTTTGAGAGCGCAATGATTTCAAGCTTCCACAATGCTGTTTACAAACGCCATCGAACTTGTTGTTCGCAAGGTAATGACGTCACAAGGGGGAACCATAGGAGGGCGCCACCAAAACATCTCGCCGCTAATACTTTGTCTCACCTTTGTATGGACTATTGTTAGCCGCGCGTGCTAAAAGTGCGAGCAAGTCGCTTTGAATGAAGCCGCGGCGGCTGCACGAGCGCTCGTGCAGCAAGTGCTCTATACTTCGTTCCAGCTTGGGTCCAGACGCAACCGATGCTACAAGCACGAGCGTGTGGCCCTGAACAGTGCCTGTACTGCACGAGCGCGCGTGCTTGGCAGGGACGCTGGAAGCCCGAGCTCGCGCTTGTAGCATCGGCTGCGTCTGGACCCAAGCTGAAACGAAGTATAGTCACGGCGGTCAGGCTGGCCGCTCGCGCTAGCACAGCCTTCGTGGTTAGTCCATGCTAGGGCGAGACGAAGTATAATCGAACATTTGCTATATTACCCGAGCATCAAGGAGAATGCAGGAATAGACCTTTTGCTATATTACCCAAGCATCAGGAGAATGCAGGGATTGGTGTTCCGCGCGCCGCACGTGCGGGCCTTAGCAGTAGTAAATTTTTTAAAGCAAAAACCTAAAACAAATTGTATCTTGCACGCGCGTTCGTCAACGCTTTATTTTGGTTGTTTACTTCAAATCTTTTATAGGGGGAAGGCGTGCGCGTGTGAGCGTGAAACACCAATCCCTGCATTCTCCTTGATGCTTGGGTAATAAAGCAAATTGTCTATTGGTGTTCCACGCGCCACACGCGCACGCCTCTCCCGTATAAAAGATTCGAAGTAAACAACCAAAATAAAGCGTTGACGAACGCGCTTGCAAGATACCATTTGTTTTAGGCTTTTGCTTTAGAAAAATTACTACTGCTGACGCCAGCACGTGCGGCGCGTGGAACACCAATCCCTGCCTTCTCCCTGATGCTTGGGTATCTCTTATGGTCCCCCTTGTGACGTCATTACTTTGCGAACAACAAGTCTCGATGGTGTTTGTAAACAGCATGGTGGAAGCTTGAAATCATTGCGCTCTCAAAGGAACACTGCCAACACCGTCAAAATTAAAGTTCATACATTCCTCTTATTTACGTCGATAGATAAATCCTTTTCCGACGTCATAGTCAGCGTTCGGCCAATCGGGGAAGGCCGACAACAGCGACGCTTTTGGTCGCGCACGTCGCCAATAGGTCTTATTCTCGTACTGCGTAACGAGCCGAGAACAATCTGTTCCTTTTAATATAGATTGTCCCATCGGCTCCGGCGAGAAAGAGAGATGGCGTCGAACGATGATTTTGATTAGTTTGTTGATATTCATGAAAGGGATGGTGGATGTCCGAAGTTCCTGAATTGTTATACCAACGACGTCGAAGTTGACAGCCCAACGGTGCTCCTGATTTACGTCGATGAAAGCAAAATGAATCCCAATATCCGACTGTCAACCTTGACGTTGTTGGTGCAACAAGGCGACAACTTCAAACTTCCACCATGCTTTTTGCACACAAGATCGAACTTCTCGTTCGACACCATAATATTTTCTTGTCGGAACGGTGGTCGAGTCCCCAGCTCTCGGCAGGGTGGAGTAGAGGATTAACAAGCATTCCTGACGTGGCGCACGTGACCTCGAAACGCATGACGTCATCTTTCTAGTTGGAAATCTTCTTTGAGAATGCATCGTAATTTGTATTTAAATGTTTATGCAGTGGAAAGTTAAGACAAAATGGTCAACTTGCAGGCGAGCTGGTGCGTATTAATCATAATGTTTAACCCTGCCACTGGGTAGGAAACTTTAAATATAATACACGAAAACAGAAGAAATGTGACAGACAAGTGTCCCAAGTGGCGCCTGGTGTCTCCGACTTGGGCGGGAAACTCAGCACACCGGTACGAGGCTCATCCAGATCGAAACTGGTGGCGGACTGGTTCGAGTCGATGATTCCTGGGTTCTGTGGCGCAAGTTTTCCTTCCGCGTTATTCTCCTGACGTGTTTAGGCTTCTGAAGCCAAGTGTGCTAATGAACAAGCGCTTGCCTCGCTCAGCAGTTGGAAGAACCATGGCCGGACTATAGAGGACAGGCGCGATCTCTTACAACCTTTGCACGGGGAGTAGCGTGCCGTGCAGATCAGCTCAAAGGGGTCGCTGTAACCCTACCTTCTTACAGCGCTTTAATTTCTCCTGAGAGGCACCTCCTCCTCACAGTGACGTTCTCTTTGACCCACAGGCCATGAGGCCGGCTGCTCTGCAGGGACTAATGCTGAACACCTCTTTCTCTTCGTCTCCTCAAGAAACGAGTTTGTCTAAACAAGCATTTAATTATCGTAAACGAGAAACGTATTTCAGGCGGCTCACAATAGTTTTTTTTTTTCAAATAAGTATAATGTCGCACATTTTCAATCACAGTGGTCGGTGAACAGTTGCTCAGTGATGGCTCAGGTGGTGTTGGGCAAGGGTGTGTGGTCGCACGCCCACGCGTCAAAGAAGTCTCATTGCTCCCAGTCAGAGTGAAGGCCGCGGGGAAAGCTGTTCTCTAGCCCGGCCATAGAAGAACATGGCAGAGCAACACTGAGCATCTCGCCTTGATTTTATATCGCAACACTGATAGCGGGCACTTGTAAGACTCTAGTAGCCACTGGAGAAGCTACGCTAAGCGTAGCTCATTTAGTGGCTCTTGCAAGCAACGAAAGAGAAGCGCGAGGAACGTTTACGAGTTGTGATCCTGAGTCGGCTTGCTAGAACATAGTCTCAGCTGAGACTAGGTGAAAGCAAGCACTGCAAAGGCTGGGGCGCGCGAGTGTCTTGAGACGCGGCTTGAGTCCCGCTCAGCTCGTGCGCTGGCTTTGGCAGTGCTTTCTTCCCCCAGTCTCAGCTGAGACGCTGTTTCTATCAAGTTGACCCTGGCTAGCTTGTCACTACTTGTCACTAGCCTCCCTTGCGGTACAACATAAGGTGAAACGGAGTATAGTGACAAGTAGTGACAAGCAGCCAGGGTCAACTTGATAGAAACAGCGTCTCAGCTGAGACTGGGGAAGAAAGCACTGCCAAAGCCAGCGCACGAGCTGAGCGGGACTCAAGCCGCGTCTCAAGACACTCGCGCGCCCCAGCCTTTGCAGTGCTTGCTTTCACCTAGTCTCAGCTGAGACGATGTTCTAGCAAGCCGACTCAGGATCACAACTCGTAAACGTTCCTCGCGCTTCTTTCGTTCTGCAAGAGCCACTAAATGAGCTACGCTTAGCGTAGCTTCTCCAGTGGCTCTAGGTCCTGCAAGTGCCCGCTATCAGTGTTGCGATATAAAATCAAGGCGAGATGCTCAGTGTTGCTCTGCCATGTTCTTCTATGGCCGGGCTAGAGAGCAGCTTTCCCCGCGGCCTTCACTCTGACCAGGAGCAATGAGACTTCTTAGACGCGTGGGCGTGCGACCACACACCCTTGCCCAACACCACCTGAGCCATCCTGAACAACTGTTCACCGACCACTGTGATTGAAAATGTGCGACATTATACTTATTTGAAAAAAAACTATTGTGAGCCGCCTGAAATACGTTTCTGTTTACGATAATTAAATGCTTGTTTAGACAAACTCGTTTCTTGAGGAGACGAAGAGAAAGAGGTGTTCAGCATTAGTCCCTGCAGGCAGCCGGCCTCATGGCCTGTGGGTCAAAGAGAACGTCACTGTGAGGAGGAGCGTGCCTCTCAGGAGAAATTAAAGCGCTGTAAGAAGGGTAGGGTTACAGCGACCCCTTTGAGCTGATCTGCACGGCGCAACTACTCCCCGTGCAAAGGTTGTGAGAGATCGCGCCTGTCCTCTATAGTCCGGCCATGGTTCTTCCAACTGCTGAGCGAGGCAAGCGCTTGTTCATTAGCACACTTGGCTTCAAACCTAAACACGTCAGGAGAATAACGCGGAAGGAAAACTTGCGCCACAGAACCCAGGAATCATCGACTCGAACCAGTCCGCCACCAGTTTCGATCTGGATGAGCCTCGTACCGCGTGTCTGAGTTTCCTGCCCAAGTCGGAGACACCAGGCGCCACTTGGGACGCTTGTCTGTCACATTTCTTCTGTTTTCGTGTATTATATTTCAAAGTTTCCTACCCAGTGGCAGGGTTAAACATTATGATTAATACGCACCAGCTCGCCTGCAAGTTGACCATTACTGTCTTAACTTTCCACTGCATAAACATTTAAATACAAATTACGATGCATTCTCAAAAAGAAGATTTCCAACCCAGAAAGGAGTGACGTCATCGCGTTTCGAGGTCACGTGCGCCACGTCAGGAATGCTTGCTAATCCTCTACTCCACCCCTGCCGAGAGCTGGGGATCGACCCACCGTTCCGACAAGAAAATAATATGGTGTCGAACGAGAAGTTCGATCTTGTGTGCAAAAAGCATGGTGGAAGTTTGAAGTTGTCGCCTTGTTGCACCAACAACGTCAAGGTTGACAGTCGGATATTGGGATTCATTTTGCTTTCATCGACGTAAATAGGAGCACCGTTGGGCTGTCAACTTCGACGTCGTTGGTATAACAATTCAGGAACTTCGAACATCCACCATCCCTTTCATGAATATCAACAAACTAATCAAAATCATCGTTCGACGCCATCTCTCTTTCTCGCCGGAGCGATGGGACAATCTATATTAAAAGGAACAGATTGTTCTCGGCTCTCGCACAGTACGAGAATAGACCCATTGGCGACGTGCGCGACCAAAAGCGTCGCTGTTGTCGGCCTTCCCCGATTGGCCGAACGCTGACTATGACGTCGGAAAAGGATTTATCATCGACGTAAATAAGAGGAATGTATGAACTTTAATTTTGACGGTGTTGGCAGTGTTCCTTTGAGAGCGCAATGATTTCAAGCTTCCACCATGCTATTTACAAACACCATCGAACTTGTTGTTCGCAAAGTAATGACGTCACAAGGGGGACCATAAGAGAGACCCAAGCATCAGGGAGAAGGCAGGGATTGGCGTTCCACGCGCCGCACGTGCTGGCGTCAGCAGTAGTAATTTTTCTAAAGCAAAAGCCTAAAACAAATGGTATCTTGCAAGCGCGTTCGTCAACGCTTTATTTTGGTTGTTTACTTCGAATCTTTTATACGGGAGAGGCGTGCGCGTGTGGCGCGTGGAACACCAATAGACAATTTGCTTTGTTACCCAAGCATCAAGCGAGAATGCAGGGATTGGTGTTTCACGCTCCACACGCGCACGCCTTCCCCCTATAAAAGATTTGAAGTAAACAACCAAAATAAAGCGTTGACGAACGCGCGTGCAAGACACAATTTGTTTTAGGTTTTTGCTTTAAAAAATTTACTACTGCTAAGGCCCGCACGTGCGGCGCGCGGAACACCAATCCCTGCATTCTCCTTGATGCTTGGGTAATATAGCAAAAGATCTATTCCTGCATTCTCCTTGATGCTCGGGGTAATATAGCAAATGTTCGATTATACTTCGTCTCGCCCTAGCATGGACTAACCACGAAGGCTGTGCTAGCGCGAGCGGCCAGCCCTGACCGCCGTGACTATACTTCGTTTCAGCTTGGGTCCAGACGCAGCCGATGCTACAAGCGCGAGCTCCGGGCTTCCAGCGTCCCTGCCAAGCACGCGCGCTCGTGCAGTACAGGCACTGTTCAGGGCCACACGCTCGTGCTTGTAGCATCGGTTGCGTCTGGACCCAAGCTGGAACGAAGTATAGAGCACTTGCTGCACGAGCGCTCGTGCAGCCGCCGCGGCTTCATTCAAAGCGACTTGCTCGCACTTTTAGCACGCGCGGCTAACAATAGTCCATACAAAGGTGAGACAAAGTATTAGCGGCGAGATGTTTTGGTGGCGCCCTCCTATGGTTCCCCCTTGTGACGTCATTACCTTGCGAACAACAAGTTCGATGGCGTTTGTAAACAGCATTGTGGAAGCTTGAAATCATTGCGCTCTCAAAGGAACACTGCCAACACCGTCAAAATTAAAGTTCTTTCATTCCTCTTATCTCCGTCGATGATAAATCCCCTTTCCGATGTCATAGTCAGCGTTCGGCCAATCGTGGAAGGCCGACCACAGCGACGCTTTCGGTCGCGCACGTCGCCAATAGCAACCGTCCGTGACATGAGCCACATAACCTAAAAACACTGTGACGTACATTCCTCTACCTGGAGAAAATCTTCGTCGTGAGAGTACGCCACAAGAGCAATATGGCACTGTCAACTTTAACGCTGTTGGTGTAGGAACGCGACGACCTCAAGCTTCCCACATGCTTTTTGCACATGCCATTGAACTTGTCGTTCGACACTATCTTCTTTTACTGTCAGAACGATGGGGCAAACCTTGCGTCTCGACGGAGTACGGGAATGAGCAAGCATCCGTGATGTGGTGCACAGTGACCTCGAAGCTCAATCACGTTTGCTTTTCTTTGTGGAAGGAATCTCCATCGTGTGAATACACCATTAGAAGCTTCACCATGAGAGATACACGGCGGCGTGGAAAAGCCGGTTCTCACATGCAGTGCCGCAAAAAACCTACTTCGATCTTTCAAAGATTTAGCGTGACATTCCACCCAAACTACAGTATTTACACGCCGACATTGTTCAGAAAAAGGTTGGCTTTCATTCGGGGACGTCGAGGTAGATAACTCGACAGGCTGGGTTGCGATCGGGGAGTCAAGACTTCTACACACAATATGACCCCAAGTGCCAGAAACAAACCATTTCATGTCGGCGTTAAATTAAAGGAACACTCGTACCCTTCCAGGGTGTATGCAAGATTTTATTTACACAATCATGGCCTTAAAACGAGCCACTAGGCTTAGCGTGCATGTAGAAGGGGCAGTTGAAAAAGTGCGAAATTCCGATCTAAGCTTCTTTGCGCATGTATAATGGCTTGTTTGCCCAAGTGCCCTGGTATCCCGCATAAGACTTTCAATGATTAATACTTTTAAGCTTTTTATCGTCATAAGTAAATTTTAGTAAATTTTTTTTGTCTCAGTGCAGGCACGGGATTGAGATAAAACTTTTAATTTACACAAAACAAATACATGCTCTAGGGTACTTTCTGAAATGAATGACAGTGCAAACAACAAGTTTGGCGAATTTTTGGTTTGTTTTAAAGTTATTGTTTCTTGAAGCGGCCAAGCCGAAGACTGACGTTTCTTCCACCTGTTGGAGATCGTGTGTTTGACTGCTCGCTGTGCAATCACTCTCTCACTCAGCTGCACTAGAATCCTTCTGTGACACTTCCGAAATAGATATTGTGACGCTTAATAATAATAATAATAATAATTTCTTCACAAATTCACCGATCTCCAAGTTGATTTTCAGTAAGGTCAAAGCCATCAGGGCCTTGTGGGACCTGACTCAGCATTAAAACAATCAACATTAAAACAAATTAAACAGCTAGTATTTCAGAATAATTTTGAAAAAAGAAAAGTCAAACTTTCTCCCTTTGATGAGTTGTGGCCAAGTTTTGAAAGTTCTTAGATGTAACCCACATAACGAATTTTAAGAAACTTGATATCACCAAAAAACCTCACACCTAACTCTTTTACAGCATACAAAATTAACAAAAAAACATATGTACAACATTACACAAGTTATAAACAGGGGGTCCCCTCAAAAAATTGGCAAGGTTTTGTTCACTGCAAAAAAAAAACTATGCATTGCCAAATGCTCATTTTTGCACCAATCATGTAACGCTAGAGGTCTGAACCAGATGCCAAAGTTTTAGCAATAACCGTTCCTTTATTTGACAGTTATACCGAAAGTTTTAAAATCTTTAATGAAAAAAATGCCGGCCGACAGAGCTCTGGAATATACCTTGAGGCGCCAGTTACCAAAAACGAGAAAAATGGGCCCCATTTTAACAATGAAATTTTCAGAAAATCACTTACAGCTTCTGAATAACAATAACGGTTAGTGCAATTAAAACTTGAAACATTTTAGTGGTGTGTTGTGACAGCGTTCTCGCATATAGGTGATATTCTAGACACTATTGTTGCATTAATATGTTTAATTGCCTCAAAAAATACTTAACACGAATGCCTAAAAATACATGAAATTGTCCGCGATGCGAAGAAAAAGTTATTTTAATCCGTAATAAAGCTTCCTGTTTTCTCAACGCACATTTCACAAGATTCAAGCTTCATTTCCTGTTGTATACACAAAATACTATATTTTATTTACATTTCATGATAGATCGCGATAATAGTATGGTAAATGAAGGAAATATATATAACACATTTTAATTTGTACAAAAAATATCAAAATTATATTAAAGAAAATAACTAAATTTGAGGTTTCTGGTGATATCAAGGTAATTAAAACATATTCAATAGTCCTGACGTAAGAACTTGCAAACCTTTGCCGAAATTCACAAGCGGCAGCTTCTTAGTCACTTTGTTCGATTATTTTTGAAACAAAAGATATTTTTCTATTTCATTTCACATTATGATATCTAGTTTGAAAGTGGCAGAAAAGAGTCCTAGTGCATTTGCTTGAGAAGTGGCAAAATAGCGAGCGGTCAAACTTGGGATCCCTGACAGGTGGGAGAAACGTTAGTTATGTCCTGGCCTCGGCCGCTTCAATGGTAAACACTATGGAAACAAAAAAACAAAACAAAAAATCCGCCAAGTTTGCCGTTTGCGTTCTCTTCCATTTCAAGAATGGACCCAAAACATTATATATTTTCGTAAAAATTAAAATATCGACCCCAGAACCGTGCTTGAATTCAGACGAAAACATTCAGATACTTTTTTACACTTTGATAGCAATATGATATATGCATGCACAAAGGCGCTGCGAAGTATCGAGTATGGTAATAGGAGATATCGGAACAATCTACTCAAACTGCCTAACTTGGTAGGAACCTGAAGGAGTACAGTTGTCTGTAGGTACAGTTATTATCTTGGCAATTTAATTTAACCAATATGCGGCGCCTTCCTGCGAAAGAGTGTTTTAAGACAAAACCTCGAGACTGGGTGAAAAACGAAGGGCGACACAAGTCTAGTGTTGGCGGTAACGCTGTTACTTCGCTTGGTAACGTTCGTAACGTATACTCGTTACATTTTCGTAATAACGAGTAACGTCTAACGTACTTACGTTACTTATTTCGAGTAACGGGTAACGTAGGTTACGTTACTCGATACATATTATTCCCAAGATGTTTAAACGATTACACTTTAATTCGTTCTCGTGTTTTGGGCTCCAAACCGTTACAATTCTTTTTTGCCCCTTTGGGTTTTTTTTGTGAGTATTTAGGTGGAACAGTAATAAAGATATGGTAATCTATGTTCAATTTCTGGATCGAGACAAAATGTTTCTTGAAATCTGGCGCTTATGCATACCTGTAACGTCAAAACAGTAAAACGTGTCAATTATTAATTCATAAATTAATGCAAAAGTAACGCGCGTTACTTTTCATCGGTAACGGTAACGGTAACGCGTTCCTTTTATTTCGAGGGTAACCTAGGTCGGTGACGCGTTCCTTTATTTTGCAAGTAACAAGTAACGTATTTCGTTACTTTCTTTCGGTAACGCCTACAACAATAGACACAACAAAGTCCTTTGTTTTTTCTCTCCAGTCTCGGAGTTTTGTTTTAAAATATGTTCAACCATCCCCAGCTTGTTTGAGCCCTAACTTTTTGTTCATTGAAGCAGTATTCTGTAACATCCAGCTGCTTTTCAATTGTTATCGTATTGATCAGATAAGTCAATCGCCAAGCGTCGCTACCTTTCTAAGCAGACGTCCTTGTCAACCTGTGTCTTGAAAGAGAGGGCCTGCTAAACGTTTATGCCGAGCAACGCCTTTTTCTTTTTCTTTTTTTTTAATTCACGAAAAATTAACAAGTTAAGCCGCGAGATCTTTTTCTCACTTCGTGATGTTTTGCAGTAAAGCATGTAGAAGTTACTGCATCGCGGATCGGAAGCCTATATCAGAATATAAAAGTCACCCCGCTTGGCATCGTCCGATAGATGAGCTGGCTGGATGAGCCGCAAATTGTGTTCTGGGTAGTTGGGCTCTCATATGTCATGTACAACTAAAAACCTCGGCAAGCATTAAAGGGCCCATGAAACGAATTTTGGGTTGGGATAAACCATTTTAGATTGGGATTTTAGTAATAGCACATCGTTCAGTGGGCCAAAAGCAAAAAGGTAGAAAGTCAAAAGCCTGACTTTCAGTGCGAAAATTTGAAATCACAGCGGACTATTTCGTACCTCCTCCCCTTCGTAAGCTCTCTGCCTTTTCACTGTGATACATCCGCGGTCCCAAAAGCGCGTCATCGGCTCCAAACGCACGTCACACGACACCGGACCTCACTTACTCCTTCACCCCTAAGCTGACATTGTGGTTGAAGCTACGCGCTCGCCCGACCAATCAGCCGCCTCCCTTTCATCACCTGACCTCATTCTCTGCGCGTGGGTACGGGCGAAGGAGCGTGATCACGTGCAAGTGTGGCTGGCCGAACGAGCACGTGGCTTCCACAGCACTGTCACCTTCGGGGTGAACGGGTTGAGGAAAGCAACTTTTGTCTGAATTTTGAGCGACGGGCTAATCTTCTAGGGGGACAATGACTCTGTCCGGGTACACAAACCAGATTCCGAGCAAGAGGGCCCTCCCCTCTTTTCGTCTTCTTGAACTGTTTGGTGGAATGCGCGATTTATGAGTTGAGTGAGGAAAGCTAAACAGGAAAAAAGTTGGAAAAGCGTTTCATGACCCCTTTAAATACACTGTCAGTGTCCCTTTAAAGGGGCACTGAAATCATTTTTTAAAAAAAGGTCGGTTTCGATCTTATTTTGTTTAAAATGTGTGAGTTACCACATATACCAAGTCCTATATTGCAAAACCGCCCATTTATCTCAGGCCAAGAGAAAAACATGTGGACTCTTTTTTCTCACGGACCACATTGTGTGAACCAATGAAAGGCCTACAATACGCGCAGATTCCGAATGATTTCATTATAGCTTGTTTCTAAGAGAGTCTGATAGGTACACATTCGTATAAGACTCCTCTTTTCTCCACAGGCGAAGCCATCGCTTGCAACTCGCCGACAAGCGCCCTTCGTCGACCACTTCTCCAGGAAGGAAATTCTTCCCAAAAGGGCGTGTCGCGATCTTTGAACACGTTTTTAACGAGGAAATAAGCTACGCACGATTGTGATTTCGGGTTTGTTGGAATGCTTAGAGCGTCTAGACTGAGCTGTCACCACAAAAGTAACGATCTCGGAATTGACTTCAGTGTCCCTTTAAGGCCACGGTCCCACTGAATGTGGCAGTTTAGGTACTTTTTGGCAGGTCATTACTCATCTCCTTTTAAATACTGTTTTGTGGGATTGATGTCATTCGAAAGGCAATGCAATCCTCTTTCATTTGATATTATGTATGTATTGGTTTATACTGTTCATGCGCATTTGTAGCGTTGCGAATATGATGGCGCGGACCCTCACTTGCTCCGCTGGTTCATGTTTTATGAACGATTCATTAAAGATAACACGGTTCCAATAGAGCAGTTTTGTTAAGATGATGTCGGAGCAGAATGTAACGGTATACTTTTTTGGTATTTGCAATACTTTGTTTTTTTCAGCTCTCCAAATATTGCCCTAAAATTGACATTTTTCAGCACAAATATGTTTTTAATGACAAGCGCTAGGGCAATGAAATTAGCTACAGATGTAGTGCTTATAATTGGTAATATGCAGAAAAAAATTTAATGCTGTGTAAAATTTTTTTGTTTAGATATTCTATATCAAACGTAGCACTTTTTTGTGCTTCGAGTCATGGTAATTCAAATGCCGCTGAGTAAATAATTAAACTATGGTAAAATCTTTGATAACATTTAGAACTACAATAGTTGCCCAAGAGGTGGACGGTGGCTTTTTTTATATTCAAAGTCATAACGCTCCGGGAGCCCTTCAAACTTACCTGTTTTTGACGCACATCTTTTTTGGACATCAAACAGATTTATTGGCATCTAATAACATTTATTGTATGGAATAGATATACATTGCGATGTATTAGATTTTCCCAATGATCTTGCTTTGGTTTCTTGATAGTTGTAGAGCTTAGCTAATTTTAAAAACAATTAAAAACTGTTTGGGTGTTTTGTTGCGCTACCTGGCGGATGGCAGACAAAACTGCTGATTTCTAAGTTCAAAAAATTTTCGAGGGCGGCGTTGGCGTCTGTATCATCATCAAACTCCGTGTCGTTTTACCTTCACATTTAGAAAATATATTTGAAGATTTACTATCGATAAATGAACGGTTTAAGTACTGGGTCAGGTTAATAAATCTAAGACAAATAATTACACAAGCGTAGCGTGATATAAAGTGTTTATTATTCGATATAATTGAAATCAATAAACGATAAAGACGAAGAGGGAAAGAATACACCCGAGTTCACTTCATGCCTAGAGTCACTAAATGAGCTGCGCTTAAAGTATCGGCACTCCGTTCCCCAAAATTGTTTTGGGCGCCGCCATTTTGGGTCTTGTGCAGAGCAAACACAACTGCCGATCGTCATGATCCAAAAGTGCGACTTCCTCTGCATTAGATGCGGTGCTAGGAAGCTGATACAATATTGCTATGTTCTGTCGCGGGTTGTTTAAACATTCGTGGAGGACGGAAAAGCGTTTCCTGTGATTTTAGATAAAGCTTCAGATAACTGGCAACCATGATTTTAAGCCACAATATGGCCAAGTGTCGTTACTCTGAAGCGTAGCTAATTTACTGGCACTAGCGGGAACAATGAGGAAGAGGCAGGTGTCAAAAGGTAGCGGCTTGTGGAATCCACGGGGCTCACGTCATGGCCCCTCCAGGTATTACACGCTTCTTGAACAAGGGCATCAATAGTGTCATTAAATAAGCTACGCTTCAGAGTAGCGACACTTGGCCATATTGTGGCTTAAAATCATGGTTGCCAGTTATTTGAAGCTGTATCTGAAATCACAAGAAACGCTTTTCCGTCCTCCACTTTAAACAGTTTGCGACAAAGCAAAGCAATATTACATGAGTTTCCTAACACCGAATCTAATGCTGAGGAAGTCGCAATTTTGAATCATGACGATCGGCAGTTGCACCTGCTCTGCACAAGCACCAAAATGGTGGCGCCCACAACACTGTCGGAGAAGAGAGTGCCGATACTCTAAGCGCAGCTCATTTATTGGCCCTACTTCCCGCGAACCTCCTTTCCCCTGACTGAAACTGAAACTAAATATGAATAATACACCATTATTATAGCTTATTTAGTTTTAACCACCTACACATAATGAGAGGAGGAAGCGGCCGGGTAGGAGAAACGCGGGTTTTATGTGCGACTGTTCTAATCAACGTTATAGTTCTAACCGTCTCAAAAGCGAGAACGCGCGAAGCTTGCGCTGGTTAAAAAAATGACGGTCCAAAGAAAAGAGGCGGCACGCTGTGTTCTTTGTGATTGTGCGTCTAATTGCAAATTGTTGTGTGTATGTTTATACAGCCGGAAGTTAGTCTGCCTTAGTGGGCGTCTGGTGTCTCAGGTGTAGATGAGCAATTTAGCCAGTGCGGTACAACCGCAAACCTGGGGTCTTTAACGTGCACCACGCAGTAGTGATACACGACCGCACGCCGGTATGATGCTCTTCCACATCGAAACGGGCAGGGGCGGGGTGGGTTCTGCAGCGCGAGCTTTCGCTCCACGTGCTCCGAGCTGTTGTGCGCTATACTCCGTTTCACCTTATGTATGTACCGCAGCGAAGGCTACAAGCGCGAGCTCACTGCTTTGGCAGCGCACCTTGGTGCACGGGAGCTTCGTGCCGCCGAGATGTGCCGCCAGAGCAATGAGCTCGCGCTTGTAGCCTTTCGCTGCGGTACAACATAAGGTGAAACGGAGTATAGACATGCACTCGGCCACCGATCGCACCCCCCCCCCCCCCCTCTTATATAAGTATTTGAAGATCGACGATGGACGTCGATCGTCTCGAGGTAATGTAACGTAATAACATTATATAAATAATAAACATATTGAAGGATTGAACGACTCAATTTTTCAATTCTTGGATTGTAATATGGCGGTAGCCTATTGTACTTACTGTTGATGAAGAGCAATATGAGGTGACGAGGTAATGATTAAATTATGAGGCTCTATAAGGACGACGGTATTAGTGGGTGTCGAACCACAACGTACAGTGCCAGACTTGTTTCAAGTATCGTGTACCCAAAGACCTTTCTTCACCCGCAACAGAATATGGTAGAATCAACGAGGATGCTGCTTTACAACTGTACGTGGAACAGGAAAACTGCAATGTGCAGAAGTGCGGCTTATTCGTTAATATGAAGGACGGATTTCTAGCAGCATTCCCTGATTGACTACTTGGAACAAATGGCCTCATTGACGTAAAGTGTCCCCGTTCCAAAAGATTCTTGAAGCCTACTGAAACCGCAAAGGAGTATGAGGCGAAAAATAAGAAAAAGGAGCCTGGTGTGAAAGGTCCAAATCACCACCATAGCCTCTACTACCAAATACAAGGGCAGTTACACAATACACAAAGAGAGTTTTGTGATTTCGTTATATTTACACTCAAGGGCATTGATATCCAACGTCTTCAGAGGGATGACACCTTCTTGTCAACCAACATAGAGCCTTTTCTACTCAAGTTTTACATGGAAGGCCCGACTTCCGCTGAAATTCCTCACGTAGAGGAGTTGTCCGACCGAATAATCTGCCATTACTCCTGATCTGAGAATCTCTCGATCTTCATTCATGGCCATAGTATCATATGAGATCGAGGGGTGTGGCTCTTCGTCCGCCGAACATTGCTTCGGGGGTGTTTTTACCGTGTAAGATGAGACCGTCGCGTGCTGCTGGAACAAGAACCTGGCGATTCTTCACTGAACTGCTTCTTCCGTAAGCTTCAAGAGGGCTTTTTTCGTTTCGCACACCATCTGTTCTGCTTGCCCGTTAGTTGCAGGATGGTATGGTGCACTAATGTGATGCCTGATGCCGTTTTTTTTTTTTTTGTTTTTTTTGGGGGGGGGGGGACTTGTTTATTTTATTTGAAGCAAGATTTGGCGCGTTATCAGAGAAAAGTATTTTCGGTAGGGCAAAAGTAGGAAAAGAGAGCGTAGAACGTCAATGACGCGTTTTTACGTCGTGGCAGGCATCGTGTAAACTTCCAACCACTTAGAGTACGCATCGACCATGACTCCGCAGATGCGGATACGTTTCGCCACCCACAGACTGAATAGTGGATCGTTTTCAGTTACAGTTCATGATGGCGCTTGACTCGAGGAAGCCTTCGACTCTTTCCACAAAGTTAGCCCAGGTGCCAGCACTTTTGTCGAAAGTGGTAAGTGTTCGAAACGTCGACAACGTCGGTAGCCACGTGCTGTGCTTGACACTGGACGCCTACCATTCGCTGAGAAGAAACTTGCTTGTTCGTCTGCCACGAGTCGTCCGATATCAGGTCATCACCGCTACTCCATCTCCCGACAAAACAGGTCGTCATTGTCCGCATGTCCATAGTTAGCAATCACGTGAACTTATAAATTCCCATACGCTCATAACTTGCCGTCGCTAAACGCCGTTCATTCATAGCGTCTTCATTGCAAATAAACGTCTTCCTATTTATTCTGATGGTTTTCATCATACTCCTCCTAAGCTGTACTTACAACATTATATCGGTACTTCCGAAAATATTGCAACGGCGTTTGTTTTCTGGGAACTACAGACGCTTTACACACGCGCCAGACTGAGCCGCCATAGCCGACCCTCTCTTGTTTTACCGAGATACCGAGCCACTGAAATTGGTGTGGACGAGCCTCCACAATGACCAATGCTGGGGAGAAAGACAGAATAAAATCAGAGATGGCAATAACCTGGCCTGCTATGGTAATAATCAAGTGAAGTAAACGTAATAAGGGGAAACAAAAACTGAAGGTCAGTTATGGCGGTGCCCAAGCACAGCTGCTGCAAAGCGTCTATAATGTAACAACCTTTACAAAATCTTCCGGATCCCATGAAACACAATATTTCGTTATGTCACTTTTCGGTCGTCATTATAATGGTGAGGTAAGTACCGTAAATTGCGAAGCAGTTTACTTGACGTCCGCTTCCACTGGTGTCTTAGAAGATTGAGTCTACTGAGCGTGCATTCCTGCAGAAGAAGTTTTCATTGAAAGAATATTGACACGTCAATCAACAATTGATTCCTTCTTGGTAAGATTTATTGCGAAAGCCGGTGACAACCGCCGAACCGCATCTCCCTATATCAGAGAACAATTTATACAAAGCCTGACATTATCGCATACATGCGTTTGCTGGGCCACGCTATTGAGCCAGCTGAGCACAGCTGGCAGCGGCGCGAGCAAGGCCACGAGGGGAACGTGATGGTGCTCGAGCCATCCCACCGTGAACCAATGTTTCGGCCACCCCACGGGTGCGTGTCGCCATCTATTGGTTGAACTAACGCCTTGTTCAAGATGGCTGCCGTGGGACCGGAGCCTTAAAGGGGCCACGATAAGTTAAAATAGAACTGTTTATTTCAAACAGTCTGGTTGGGACAGGCGTGTTCAAAAATACATTTTACGCGAAAAAAAAAAGTTTTTTCAGAGCAATATTGACGGCGAAGGATTTGTTTGAAATTCTGCGCGCAAAGTCCATGACGTCACAGAAATGTCATTCGCTCAACGAGATGGTCATTCGGACGTTCTACCTCAAAGTGAAGGCGAAGCCGATCCGCCTCTCCTTCACGCGCCCGAAATGCCGAGCGAGAAAACAAGTGGAAAGGAGGTGACTCTATATATATATATATATATATATATATTGACTAAATCGCGTCTCGCGCCGTCATATTGCTCTGAAAAAATTGTTTTCGCGTAAAATTAGTTTTTTGACAGGCGTGTCCCAACCACACTGTTAAAAAAAACATTTATTTTCTTTTCAGGAGTCTTTTAAGGGTGAACGGAGCATACCTGGCTCAGATTAATTTTAGGTATGGCATTCAAATAAATAAAAAAACACAAAAAAAACACATTTTTTTTTTACATTTGGTTTTAAGTTTATAAGATTAACAAAAGAAGACGCAGACGAAATGTAGACATACTAAAGCCGGAGTCATGCTGCTTATACAATATTCAAAAGACAGTCTGGATATACAGATTCGAAGGCGAGTCACGGCGAGATCCCTGCTTCGAATGCCGCATGGCAAATGAGTTCAAGGAGTAACTTGGCACGCGGCATTCAATCCACGGATATTGCGGTGACTCGTGTTTTTAGACCGTCTTTTGTAAGGAGCATGAGCAGTGTGACACCGGCTCAAAGGGCCTCTGACACGCCAAGAAAAAAAAATTTTTTTTTCATGCTAGGCGTTGAAATGGCATATCAGGACATCACAAAAAAAAATATTTCACTCTAGAGTTGCGTAGTTTTTTTTTATAAAAAATAGAAATACGAGGCCCAATTCAAAGTTCCCGCCGTGCACTGTGACGTAACAGTGTACCGCAAGGTGTCGGGGCGGTCAGAAGGGAGGCATCGCCGGAAGTCACGTGAGTTGTATCGCTCCTCGTGCTTACCGCGAGCACGTGTAATATTTTTTTATATTTTTGTTATTCTTTGCATTTCCACGAGCGATCCAAGCAGACAAGGTTTTCTTTTATTTGCTTTTCATCGCTTAATGTTGCTGTAAAGGTAGAAGAAGCGGAGTCAGTGAATTGACGTGATTAACTACAATGCCTAGAAGGTGCTGTGTGAGGGACTGTCCCGGTATTGCAGCAACTGAAGAAGAGATCACACTGCATGCACTTCCGAGAGACATATAGGCAGCAATTATTTAAATAAAAGGGGGAAAAAATGTCAATTTACGTTGAATAAAAAATGCAGTAACCAAAGAAGCAACCAGCGAAGTCGCACCGCGTTTCTTGGTCCTGGAAGGTTCCTTCGCTAATCCTTCGGCGCACTAGTTATGACGCTTCATTGCGGGGGCACTCTTTTTGCAGGCTTATTTCCATTCCCGCACTTGCTTGACCTTGAACCACCCCACCATCGGAACCGCGCGCGCAGACCGCTTTTTTAGTACCTTCTTTCCACCCTTCGGTTCCCTCGCTCGAAGACGTGGAGAGGAGGTGGCGCACCCAGTGAAGCAACCGTTGTGATTTCGAGCGCCTAGTTGCCGGTCATAGGCCACCAGTGAGGGAAAACGCCACGCACCACCTGCCTTTCTTCTTTGGTGGGCGAGAGTTCCTACGTTGGGGAGAAGCGGGGACAAGCCCTTTCTTCATATGCGCCAAGTCTCCTTGAGCTTCGGTACACAAAGAAACGTTCCAACTGGCTCATGCTTCTGTGACACGCAGGGCCACTATACTCTGTTTCATAGCTTAGTGTGCAACCCTGTCAAAACTACTGGCGCGAGCATGGGGCTTGATCTCGTTGATCATTTGCGCGCGTTCTCGCGCAAACAAAGCCATAGACGAAGCCGCGCGCTCGCGCCAGTAGCTTTGACAGCGTTGCACACTAAGTATGAAACAGAGTTAGCTGATTCCCCGACGAGTATCTCCTTGCAATAAAAATTTGTAGTTTTAATTTTTTATGTCAGTTGCAAGTCTTTTACGCTTTGTGCGATGACCGCACGGCTTAGTAAAATCAGTGCCTTGGAGCAACGTTTCGTGTATTTTTGCAACTATCTATGCCTCTGGTAACGTCATCTTAAGGTCGCTTCTCACAACTTTAGGCTGACGTTTAGGAATAAATTAATGGAATAGAATAATTCAACCCTTCCAGGAGTAAGGATGGGCCCAATCTCGCCATTTCTTGGAGTTAAAGGAATTGAATGGAAGGAGGTAACGAATACGAAGCGAACCACCTCCAACCGTAAAACACTTGCCCCTAAATATTCCCGAAATTCATACTTAGCGAGATACATGAAATCACGGGGCCTTCATAATAAACTCATTTACCGTTCAACATACGTTGACGTCCTTGAGCCTCCGTTCTACTTTCTTAAAAAAAAAAAAAAAGATTGTCAGGAGGGAAAGAGTGCAGGCAAGCTGGTTAAACGACATAGTTGCAAAACCTGAGAAACGGGAAAATAAAAAATAAAAAATAAAAAAATGGACAAGACACCACAAGTTCTCAAACGCTGCTGAGTTTATTGACACGGAAGCACCAATAAATGCATATTGAGACGGAAAGAAGAAAAAAAAAGGGACCATATTAAACAGACCTCGACTTAAAGGGGTCATGAAACGCTTTTCCAACTTTTTCCTGTTTAGCTTCCCTCCTCAACTCATAAATCGCGCATTCTACCAAGCAGTTCAAGAAGACGAAAAGAGGGAGTCCCCTCTTGCTCCGAATCTCGTTTCTATACCCGGACAGAGCCATTGTCCCCCTAGAAGATTAGCCCCTCTCTCAAAAGTCAGAGAAAAGTTGCTTTCCCCACCCCGTTCACCCCAAAGCTGACAGTGCTGTGGAAGCTACGTGCTCGTTGGGCCAGCCACACTTTTGCCACGTGATCACACTCTTTCGCGCATACCCACGCGCAGCAGAGAATGAGGTCAGGTGATGAAAGGGAGTCGGCTGATTGGTCGGGCAAGCGCGTAGCTTCCACCACAATGTCAGCTTAGGGGTGAAGAGATTAAGGGAGGTCCGGTATCGTGTGTGACGTGCGTTTGGACCCGGTGACGCGCTTTGGGAACCGCGGATCTGTCACAGTGAAGAGAGCTTACAAAGAGCTTACGAAGGGGAGGAGAGCTTACGAAGGGGAGGAGGTACGAAATAGTCCGCTGTGTTTTCAGATTTTCGCACTGAAAGTCAGGCTTTTGACTTTCTACCTTTTTTTCTTTTGGCCCACTGAACGATGTGCTATTAGTAAGAATTCCCAATCTAAAGTGATTTATACCAGCCCAAAATTCGTTCCATGGGCCCTTTTAACATGACCAACAGTCGGACCGGCTAAGCCCCTCCCAAACCCCCCATGCACCTTGTGAGGAAACACACATACCCAACGAGCTGGAAAACAAGCCTAAGGTCACCTGTCAAGTGACCCACAAAGGCTTCTTACATATATATACATATATATATATATATATATATATATATATATATATATATATATATATATATATATATATATCCCGCCTAACAACACAAACGAAAAGAAAAAGAAAAAGCCTCTTATTAAAACCAATTTCTTCCTTCTTTTTTTTCGTTTGGGTTGTTAGGCTTGAATCTCGGATGGCGTCAAGAAGTTCTTGCAATTATTCTGGTCTAGTCAACCTAGTATGCCTTATATGAGGGGCCCTGGATTCATTGACCAGAAAAGAGAACATAGATTTAAATCAACGATATGAGACGCTACGCTTTTCATGATAATCTCTGTACAACACATACGTGCTCAGTGTACTCACACGCTCTGCAGCTGTGTCTCCCCAGGGTGACTGACTTATTGAAATTTACGAGACGAAGAACTCCTGTTCGGGCAGTTTGTTTTCGCGCAATGTAGCTATGATGCTTCTCGAGAAAGCTTGTGGGTATCGCAGAAGTGTGTCTGAGAGAAATCGAGTATAAATCGGCGGAAAAGTTACGTGTGGGTCAAGTTTAGGCATTACTTCAGAAATTATTTTTTTATCGTTGTTCTTCATACCAATTCAAGCTGACAAACAAGAAAAATCAATTTTCATTGTTTTATTTCGATCCTCTATCATCCAACACAGCTGCCTATGCCAAGGTTGAAATCGGGGCCGTGTTGACTTTGATGTATATATGGCAGACAGCTCTCGAATCTAACAGAGTGATTCCACTCGCTGGCCTTCCTGTTTCCACAAGCTTAAAAAATCAATGCCTTTCAAAACTGCCACAAGCTTCGACATAGCAGAAGCTGTAGCAAAGTTTAGCCTTCCTAGACGCGGGAATGGAGACTGGGAATGAATACTGCTCTGGTGGCAGCTTCCCTCGCAGGGCTTCTGGAACCGCCGGTGTACCTAGACTTGCGCACCTTCAAATTTCGTTCAAAGTTCTTGGGCTAAAAGGCGAGTGGTCGTCACTGTCGCGCTTTGCTTTGTTGCAATGTATGTGAGCCACTCTAATCCTTGAGCGTATCAATAATCGGAAAGAGGTGACCAATGCGCCGAGATACTGAGGGAGAGAAGGAGACGAGAGGGTACGTCGGAAGGCTCTTGTTGGAATGATTAGTAGGTATACCTGAAGCTACAGCTGCCTTTGTCCCTACTGCACTCGTCGAACCCGTTAGAACGTGATATGCCAGCATCTGTCATTTGGCCCTCCCGTTCGAATGCGTTCGGCGAGTGCAGTGAAGACGAAGGCAGCTGGCTTTAGGTCTACCCACGAAACATTTCAACAAGTGCAAGGAGTTCTGACGTTTCCACGCGCTCTCGTCTCCTCCTCTCCCCCAGTTTCTCGACGTATAACATTCACTCACTCAGCTATTAAACATAGTTCAGGTTGCGGTTCCAGATTTGGGATTTCATTTTGATTCAGCAAATGTTTTGGCCTGAATTAAAATTATAAAAAAAAAGAAACCAAAAACCACGGCCTTATATCTCAAATTATCACGTTTCCTATTATTTTGAAGTTAGACATGGGGCAACAAAATGGAGCAAATAAAGGTAAAGGCATATAGTTTCGCAAGGTATTTTGTTTTCTTTAATCAACATGATTGCGCAAGCACGACGAATGTTGTAAATTATTATAATATCTCTTAGCCCAAGATCGCCACAAAACGAAAGAAAAATATTCTTTCTTAAAAATATGTACTTATTTTCACTCTTTTGATAGGAATTGAGCAAAATAAGACGAATGTTTAAGGTGAGTCACGAACGTGAGACTCAAAGGGAACACTAACGTTATCGATTTGTCTTCTGCCGAGGTAAAAATAAGTTACAACGTCTACAATGCTCAGCAAAATGAAAATATGCCCAAAGACTAGGATCTTATACCGGATATTCCTACAAATTTCAAACATTCCTAAACCTAGGGTGCTTCAGAAAAACAGGGACGTTTTTCAGGAACAAACTGCCAGCCATGGCGGACGCCGGGGACGTAACAAAATATACTAATGAACAATCGTAAGATTCACTAATTAGCTTTCTAATTAGTGACTATAAACTGATGGCTCTAATTTTAAACTTGTTGAGTGTCATCGAAAACCCCTAAATCATTAAATTTTAGGACGTGAAACACGTGGGAAGCGCGGGGGTGCGCTAGGGTTAACACTCGTGCAGCAGGAGCAAAGCCAGCGATCTGTGAAGAAACTATTGGCCTTATCCTGCCGTGATGGCATGCTAAAAGCATAGAGTTATCACAATAAACGCTAGAGGCTCAGCTGGCGCTATAGTGTCTACGAGACTTCCGGTTCCAAATTGAAGCAGACAGCATGCAGTCTACTTTTCCAGCCTCCCTGTGTATTCCTATGGGAAAATGCGCGTGAATTTTGTCTCCTCGACGGAAAATAACATGAATAACTTTTGTCATTTCGGTTGTATCGGATAGTATGTGCCTTTATTGGTATTGTGAAAGTGTAATTGCTTTAGTTACAGCATTTTTCTTTACCACTGAACGATGTTAAACTTCGCTATATTTCAGGCCCAAACCTCTGTTTCAAAAAAGGTACTAGTATGTGAAAACGAGCGACGATTCTAAGCAAAATAACGATCGAAAGGAATGTAGAGTGTGTTCAAGGTTTGCTAGCATTTCGGTGGTGCCTATATATTGCTAATAGGCCCATCCTGTCATTGGATGAAAGTGATTCCGTCGTGCATATTTACGATCGGTTAAAGAAACATTCAAACGCAAACAAAATAAAGCACGTGAGCTACGAAAGGTGTGTCTTAGTGTTATTTATTATGTCGGGCAGTTTTTATCGGGCACCTGCTCTCTGGCTCCCCCTATTTGCGAAGATTTGGAGCGTGCGGGTGATGATTTCAACCCAGAACAAGCATCTTCGCACATATTCATGAGCAGTGCCTATTTATTGCAAATCTGACTATATTACATGGCTTTCAATTTATTTTGATTATCTGCGTGCACAAGGAGTTACTTATCTAGTGTTCCTGCCCAGTTCTTGCCGTCTCTCTTGTTTTTCCACATGTCCTTCGTTCGTTTGGCACGTATATCCTCCATGCTGGAAAGCCTCGACGCCGTGTTCGCGCTAACAGTGTCTGACAGTGCACATAAATACACGTACGAAGCGGTTTTAACACCGTTTTTTATGCCACGAATTTCAAATAAAAATGCTGTAACTGACCAATTATTTCGTCTGCGTGACTGAGAAATGTTCCAATGTGCCTAGTACGCACAAATTATTTGTGATATTTGCTCTTAAAATCGAGCGCAGAGAGAAAATGCACTCGCCTTTTCCCATAGAAATGCATTACCGGAAGTCAATTTCTGACTGCTTGCTGTCTGCTTCAAAATGCAACAGCATACTAGCGCCACCTGAGCCTCTAGCGTTTATTGTAATAACTCTATGGCTGAAAGTCAGCCACGACGTGAGTAGGCGATTGCCCGTTCGATATGGCGAGGACTATCTGACGCGGTTTGCAACTGAAGTAATAAACCACCTTTAGAGTTAGTATAAGAGGCCCATCGGCAGAAGCCTTGGTGGGCTGCCCAAGCATGCCCCCTGTAGGTCCCACGAGGGAAGCCGACGTTTGCTGCCCAAGTACGCCCGCTGTGGATCTCACGAGGAAAGCCCGGTGGGCAGCCCAAGGGGGCCCAACTTGTGCCTCAGTTGCAAAACCGACGTGGGACCCACGTGGGCTGCGTATGTGGAACCCCTCGTCGGCACCTTTTTTGAAACCGACTTTGTGCTACTTGGGATTGTTCTTCATAGAAAGATGAGGGGGTAATCGTTATGGTAAGTTGGCTAATCAAATAAAACCTGTTTATTGACTTCATCATTTTTTTATTTAGAGGTCATGTTGAAATTTCAGTATTGACAGCAATTACTAATAATAGCCAGGCCTTTTTAAAGAATTTGTGAAAAGGTAATGGTTCTTAAGATACGAAGGGTGTTCAATGCGATTTGCCTCCTAGATATAATTTTTTATTAAGTAATGGAATCGAAAGATGCTCCATTCAAATGAAAGTTTGCAATCTCCTGTTTCGCAGAAGCACATAACTTTTAAATAAATTTCCCAGCAGCGGCGATGCACTTCCGTTACCTGTGCACTAGTCTCCCCATGCCGTCGCAGAGGAATAAGGGCGGCCGTTGACGCCGCGCTGGAGCAGCCTGGACCTCGCGTCATCAGACTTCCGGCTGTTTTCAAAGATGGAGGAACATCCGAAGGGTACGCGGTTTTTATCCTACGAGGAGGTTACCGATGCAGTGCGCCGATGTTCGTCAACGGCCGCCTTGTTTCTTCTACGACGGCATGCAGAGACCTGTGCACCGGTGGCGAGGGCATCGCTGCTGTTTGCACTATATTAAACATTTATGTACTCCTGGAAAAGAGAAGATTCCAAACTTTTGATTTGAATGTAACATCTTTTAATCTTATCATCGAATAAAAAGGTGCCACCAAGGAGGCAAAACTTATTGACCAAGAGATCGTTCGGTGGATCGCAAAGGTCTACGTATTTCCTCGAGTAATAGTCTTACTGTTTATGAACATCGTCAGTGGGTTTGCTTCCAGGCGGAGCACGGGGATAGCCAACATCGCGATCGGCACAAAAATGGCAGTAATTTAAGGGACAGAGATAACGTCCTTAGGTCTGCTCAGACTGCATTTTTACGGAGAATTGTGTTCACGACCTCGTTATTCGCTGCGCTTTTTTTATCTTTTTTATGCAGAACGCGATGACTGGCTCTAAGTGTGTTCTGCAGGCAAGTAGACGCAAGGGCTTTATTCATAAGTGCGGCTCTTACTCGTGCAAATACGGCATATGTCAAGAAAACCGTCGACGGGACAAAGTGCGCTTCCAGCCGTTGGCAAA
>JAZHYW010024356.1:0-21083 GCA_037355805.1 Ixodes ricinus | reverse complement strand
ATGCAATTGTCGTTGTCTTATGTTTCCAACGTAGCTGGTATGGCTGGTATAGACAAACAAAAGTGTTCGCTTAGGAGTTTAACAAAACAATGTATATATATTCTTAAGTTAATCATGTTTATATGTACAAATAAAAAGTCTCACTGTTGCGCGATGTATTTTAATACGTCCTTTCGAGCTACGTTGGGAACATTACCAACATAAGAGCCGCGGGAATCCGATCCAATCCACAGAACTGTTGTAGAAGTCGACGGTCGCCTGCCTTTCTGGCTCCTTCGTTCTTGTTCTGTGTTTGCTGCCTCATTTTCGTTACTATCAAAACGTCCAGCGATGTTGGGTGTTTTGGTCGGAGACAGCCAGCTGAAGTTCCTGACCCCGGACCGGCTGCGATTCGCAGCGAATGTGCAGACATGCACATTCAGCGTCGGAGGGGCCACTGCCGTATCTTTGCTGGCAAAGGTACGACAGTTGCGCCTTCGGTTCATGGACTTCGTGGTTGTCTACGTGGGAGGCAACGACCTGAGCAATGGACGGAACCCCGGCGACATTTGCCGCGAGATTGTGGTAAGTTGCTTTCTCTCCCTTTAGTTCTGAGGGCATGGAGTGTAGTGGCCACGTGTGACGAGCTTCTTTGTGTACTTCTAGCTCCTGGTGGAGGAGCTTCTGAGGGCGACTACCTCCACAGTCTTCCTGTTTAAAGTGTTGCCTCGTTGCGGGGTAGACGCTGCGGACGAGGCCAGGCGCGTCCAGCTCAATCGCCGGCTGGCGAGACGGGTGCGGCGGATGAGCGCTGTCGTCATCATCAACCCCGACGTAAGGTCCGAGTGTGTAGCTCACGCCATTCGTATTTTTTGCAGGCCACACGGGGTCACGTAAGAGTAGCGGTATCGAGCCTTAATTTCAGTAATTCTGTCGTTTTTAACCGCCTGTTGTTTGTTTATGCTGTGGTACACTTCGAAATGTACCAATAATGTTAACATATAATTTGCCTTTGCACATTGTTTATATGGATGGCTTCGACTTGACTGGCTCCTGCAGGTCTTCTTCCTGGACAAGAAGCAGCCGAGGAGGGACCACTTCGCGGGAGATGGGTACCACGTCTCCCATCTCGTAGGTGTCCGGGCCCTCACTCGGCTGATCAAGGTCCAGGTCGTCCGCAGGCTAGGTCCACAGTGGGGGGGGGGGGGACCGACCCCGGCTCGAGGTGACCGAGCTGCTGCTGTGCCGCACGTGCGGTTGCAAAGGCCACCGGCGAGACGGGTGCCTATTTTTCCAGGATTGGAACTAGCCACGGTAGGAAAGCTTTGCTTATGCTTTTCAGTGCATGTCCTGAGCAGTGCACCTGTTTTCCATGAGGGTAGGAAAGAGTATAGTCTGCTCCATACGCATTATTTGTAGTGTTCAAATTTTATTTGACGATTTAAATGGGTGTCGGGCACATCTCAGACACTGTTTTACCAAGATCCAGCCCGAACAGAAGTTTCGGTGCCGTACCAATCAATTAAACGGTTGTGGTAACAGTCGCGCCACAAACAATTGCCCTTGTCACCCCCCCCCCCCATAGACGGCGGCAGAAAAGTTGACTGAAGTGCGCCGTCGAAGCGTGACGACAAAGGGCTCCTCTTCAGGCGATTGGTTCAAATGAATGTCGCGCTCTTTGTTTCAAATTCGGTGGTGAGATGTGATGAAAAAAGTAATTTGAACGTCGGATAATTTTTTAAAGTTGTAGTTCGGAATCGATAGGTTTCATAGCGTGTATAAAAGCATAATCTGAAGCGATTTCTCCGTTTGCCACTAGTTGAACGCATCCCGCACTGCTACCTTGGGCGCGTAACAAGCAGTAAGCGGCCAGGGGCAAAAAAAAAAAAGGAAAGTTACAAGCGGGGGACGTTTGGTTTTGGTTTCGTATGCCGTCTCGTGTTTGCTTTGCGACGAGGGAACAAGAAGGGACATACACACCACCGTCTCAAAACCAGCACAGCATAAAGCTGTCATTTACTTCCACAAGTATTCTACATTGTCATCCTTCCGCTGTGCAAACTGGCGTCTCTTCAATCATGCCGCATTTATGTGCTGTAGTAGGCTGCGCATTGTGTTCCCATAACGGCGTCGGCGAGTAGGGCGGAGAGTCGCTGGCAGGTCTGGGGTGCCCTCGTAAAGCGCCAATCCAGAGTTCTGCGTCCTGAGCAGCATCTCCTGTTCAGTCGGCGTGAGGTCGCTGAACGGGAGCTGAAACTCGTTTGCAAGCCCGGCGTTGTCGTCCATTTGTCCCAGGTCTCCTTCATATACCGTCGTGCACTATAACCAGCCACGGGAACCGCGCCGAGCGGCCACTAAATCCTATCGATACCGACGGTGCTCCTCGACGTCGCTTCTCTTTCCAGAGGCGAACACGGAAAGAAATCTGTCTGAATGTTTGTTTCGTCTTCACAAATTTATGTGCAGGCACAAAAATAAGTCACAAAGTTCTAAAAAGAAATTTAGTGGCATGCCAGGACATTAATGCGTCCGAAAACACCTTCTTTTAAAAGCAAATGAAATTTCCTTCATGGTCCCTTCAAAAGCATGCATTCTGTGTTTTCTTTCGGTATTGGCAGTAATGTTTCACCACTCCTCACCTCTCTTTTCAGCCCGGAAGCCATCCAGCGCCACCTCCTGTCCTGTGGTGCAAGAATCACCACAAGGGTAGTGCCAAGGGGCATGGGTAGAGGGGCACAGGACGTAGCAACTGGATGGCCGATATACTGCGATGGAAACATTTTAGTATATCGGGCACCGAGTTGCCACGCCCAGTGCCTGTTCTAGCCATACTGCTTGACACTACCCTTGTGGGAGGCTTGGCACCCCCCTCTCCAAACGGCCTTTCTCAAGGCCACACCAATGTGCGAACGGGTGTCGTCAAACAATGGGCCCATACATCTCCCGTGTCTCAATCATCACTTACCAAGAGCAAACGTTGCCCCTTTGCCGCTCCGTGGCACGGTTGTTGTGGTTACCTAGGCGAGCTTGGTTCGCCTGAAGCGCAACTCCTGTCGTTTGTACAATTTGTCAAAGGCAGCCTGGCAATTGGACACACAGTGACACATGTTGCATAGGGCTGACTGGGACGTACCAAAGACCTGCAGGCATTCTGCATTTTCTCTACTCTGCAGAAAGACCTGCCCTGGCAATGTGCTTGATGGGGTCTCCTTCCTGCAACAGGACCCGAGGGCTCAAGTAAGGTGAGAGAAACAGCGGGTGGGTTCATCAGAGCAGATTTATTCCTAGCAATCTTCTCGAAACGAAGTCTTCTGCCGCAACCTTGAAACAAGACTGCTGCTCGGCCAGGCAACTCCTTGCGGTACCTGCATGCCTGTTGGTTCGCGAGTGCAAGCACTTAGCCATCAAAATGGAGCCCCTGGAAAACTGGCACAATCCGTGCAACTTGATACCTTCCAACAGTATGCGGCCGAATGCGGCCATTTGATTGCTGACCTGTGCCTTCAGGGTAATTAGATTGATTTATTTGAGAACTCCATTGTGATGGCTGCCTCCTATTCACCACGTGGGAGACGCGCTCCCTAGCAGTCAGACTCTGCCGAGAGCCCGCACCTAATCTGGATCTGGCCCCCACAAGCCAGTCTGGGAATGGGTAAGGAGATGTGGAAAATGTGGGGAACACTGAAGGTAACAACACCAGCAAGGATATAGCAGCTGGTGCACCAGACTTGAATGCCTTGCCCTCGCCTGCACCTGCACCTGCAACTGAGGGAGAGGCACGCCAAGACACAACACACCACCGATGCTTGCAATGAACCAAACGTACGGACCAGTAGAGCCTCGCTCGGCAGGAGACCTAGGTGCATGCAAATTAATCCCGAGCGGCAACATTGCTCTTCAGCGCTTTTTGTCATGCACTTTTAAAAAGACAACACAGTATTTTAAAATTACACACCTTGCTCCTGCATTAGAGGAAATAATTGTGCGATATAGCAACAGTGGAAAAGCTTGAGTCGCAATTTTTTTAATAAATTTAGTTACATGTGCCATAATTTCTTCAAAAAAACAACCTCTATTGTACTCACCATAGCAAGCGTACCCCAGAACCCAGCCATGCAGTGTGACAGTGAAGCAGGCATTTGGCAAAAGCAGCTATGCCCGAGAGAGACTGCTAACGCACCACGGCACCTAGTCTCATCCCGTAGCACAGCACTTTAGCCATGAAAGCCATGCACTAAAAGAGTCGGGACAGCTTTTTTTTTTACTGAAGCATAGCTGAAGAAAGGGATATGTTGTACGAAAGTTAGTACTGATTCCAACTTTAAGGGGGCATGCAATACAAAATTTTAGCTTCTATTTTAATGAAGGACTTTAAATAATTGAGTATTCTCTGCTAGACACTGCAATGGAAATATGTTAGCCTTGAAGATGAATGCCACCTCAGCTGAACACAAAAGCTTCCGTTTAATCGAGTTTCCTACAAAGCCCATTATGTTTTCTTTCTTTTACGTTTACAGAGAATCGTCTTCTGGGAATGGGTCAAGCCTAAGCATTTGTTCGAGCCTTTCTTCTTCTCTCTGAAGTGCCTCTGATGCTTCCCTCTCTTCTCTCCCTCTTTCCTCTCTTTCACTTTCTTGCCTCTCCCCTATTTCTTTGCTCGTTTTCTTGTCCTCAACTGACTGTTCGATGGCCAGATCATGTGCAAAGTCTGTCACTGACCGGAAGAACTGCATTTGCCTCTCTACATTATACTGCTTTACGTATAAGCGGAGGTGTAAGAGAGCCTGTCCAATCTCATCCTTGTGCTCTGGAGGGCAACCAGAGGTGCGCAGGTTAGTGGCAGCTGCGTGCAGAGCCTGCTCTACGGGGGTGCTTGAACTCTCCGTAGAGCAACGCTTACGCTTCCTTCTTTGTGTTCCAGGTGTCCGCGATGCTGCTGCAGAGAGCTGCCCCGGAGGCTCTGGGGTTGTGGGCAATACCCGACCAAGCTCTCCCTGTTGAGCTGCTCGGCAGGCAGGTGATGGATCGAACTCTGGCAGTTCGTCCTACGAATACGCCCACCACTTCTATGATGGCTATTCAACATCGATGAATTTGGGAGAAAAGCTCACTGTAATGGCCTAAGTTGTGAAAAGATTACATACATTTGTTTGCAGGTGCAGAGAAAACTCTGCATTTTTTGACAAGCCCAAAGAAAAGCTCACCTTCAATACAAATCGCATATAACAATGCTGCGTCGGCCACAAAGATCTCAAAACCTTTGTTCAAAGAATGCTCAAATATGGTCTCTATGTTTGATTTTAATGTGGCCGGATGGAAGATGACAAAAATGTTCCATTGGCCAATCTAAAAGCATTAGAAAAGACCAGGGGTGCCAGGGTGACCCGGCCTAAGAGCCGCAAACAAAACCACGAAAACCTCCAAGAGCCGCGTGGAAGAGGTAAAGCAGAAAAAGAGGGAGGGGGACTTTTCACAGCAATAAACGAAATTCAAATTATTTTCAATCTATCCGAGTCAAAAGCAGTCCAACTGTATGTAAGGTAGCAGTAGCACAAGACTACCAAACCGCCACCTGTCTCGATTTAAAACGCGTTCCATTTCTCTTTTTGGGAAGTGCTCGTGTGACCTGGAGGAAAACGTGCGTGCGATGCGTGTGTGGGTGGGTAGTGGAGGGAGCCGCGAGCCGCACTTTAACATGCAAAAAGCCGTATGCGTCTCGCGAGCCACAGCTTGGCCACCCCTGAAATAGACCCTCTTCAACATTTTGGCAAGAAAGATAAACAGTTTTATTTCTTAGGCACATGTGTGATTGTATTCTAGCCCTCGGCAAGTGCTGAAACGGCACTCTTGTTCAATATAAGTTTGAAGTCCATGCCCGAACAGTGTTGGACATGCACCAGCTACTGGCTGGAGCATACCCTTGCAACGTATGTTCCAGATTGTTTTTTTTTTCTCGTACCAAACAGAATTCGCATTTAGCAACTAGAAAGTGATAATTAATATTTCTCTTGCAAAAAATAAAATGTGTACCAAAGAAATTACTTCTTTTGTCCTTTTGTGAGATCCAGAAGTGCACGTTGAAAATATGAGAATTAATGCTTATGTTTGTGCCCCGGTTATTCCAGACCAAGGGGTGTCGAGGAGTCGTAAGTTTCAAGACAGTTTGTAATACAAGAGGGGACAATAGGACATTGCGAATGCGAGATGATATGGTGCTAGCTATGAATAAATATGATTGACCTGGTTTAGAAATTTGTTAATTAGCTTATCAACATGTCTCAAAAGACTACGTGAGCTATCTCTGCATTCCACAATTTGGACTGAGAATCATCTCCTGAAAGCTTTTCACAGCTGCCCAACATAGACAGGCAGTGGCAGAGTTCATTCACAAAAGACAGGGAGGGGGTATATTGCAGGGCAAACTTCTTGCTGCTTGAACCAAAAACACCAGTCCCTACAAACAGTGTACCATTAACAATAGAAGAGAAAAAAGAAGTGGGATGCACTTATCTACCTCAGTCATGTCTCTGGAGGCTTCCTGGTCAGGGCTGCATTCCTGTGACTCTCGTGACATTGAGGGTTTTCCAATCATTGCTTGGAAATATTCTAATTTGTTGATGAAAAGAGAGAAGGCATGTTAGCTATACCAAAAGACCAACACAATTTTTAGGAACAATTTGGGCGTGCAATTAATTTATATCCCCCATGAAAGCTCGGCCAATACGTCATTACCTTGTGGCTGGCTGCTGCACTGACTTGTCTCGTGCAGTGCTGGTTCACATTCGTTCCTGAGTGTAAGTAATTGTAAGGAAGGATAGAAATGACTACATTGAGTGCTGCGACTCAGTAGGATTACAAATAGCGTACCGGCGTGAAACGATGGTCTTGCCGTCCAAGAAACGACAGACATCAAAGTACTGCCACTTGGACTTGAAGACGTCCTTTGCCCCGCAGCCGCTTCGCCTGGTCTTTCTCACTTTGGCGTGTTCCCTTAGGTAGTAGTCTTTCAGGTTCGTCCACTTCTTCTTGCAGACACGTGCTGAAGCAAAAATGGGTAACATGAATGCTACAAGTTATAAATTGTGAACCAAAAGATTGCATGGGTCAATGTATAAATGTATAGGGAGGTGTTCATTATTGGCCGTAGCTGTGTGCTCGACTGCTGAGTGCATGCTGACGGCGAGCTTCTACAGTGCTTTCGCAATGTGCATTCTTCACCATCAAGAGTGCCGGTCTAAGCAGCCTATACACATGGCTTGTACATGACCTCAGTTCGGCCCTCTTTCTAGTGGCCAGAAGTGCCTCAATAATGCAGCGGAAGCTACCCTCTCGCGTACACTTTCCCCATTACGTCCGACCTAGAGCCACTAAATGAGCTACACTTAGAGTATGGGCACTCCGTTCCCCGATCTCCTAGTGGACGCCGCCATCTTGGTGCTTAGTGTTCAAAGCAGACGAGACTCAGTCGTCAGAATTCGAAAATGCAACTTCCTCAGCTTTAGATAAGGTGTTAGGAAGCTCAGGTGATACTGTTTTGCTGTCATAAACTGTTTCAGCATTTCTTGAGGGCGGAAAAGCGTTTCCTGCAATTTCAGATGCACCTTCAGATAACTGGCAACCATGATTTTAAGAACCAAGATAGCTGAGGTGTTGCAACTCTGAAGTGTAGCTTATTTAGTGGCTCTAGTCTGACCAAGTGACATCAGTGCAAGGTCTGTATTATTGTGAGCTCGCTTCAAGCATTGCCCTGAAATATGGCATCGGTGAATACCGTCTATAGCTTCACTGGACCATGGACAACGGTGTTTGAAAGACAATGTAGGAGAAGTATAGTTCAATTCTGTCAGATGCAGGTTTTGCTATTAAGCATTCACTAGAAGAAAATGGGCAATGCATGTAATATATAGTAAGTGACAGTTGAAGAGTTGAGGGGAATCTCCTGTCCCTTTCCATTTCAGCAGAGCAACAGCTGGAGATGAGGGTGGGTCCTCTCCAGCATTTGCTCTGCTAAAGTGCAAAGGGATGAGCTTTTAAATCCTGTCAAGGACTGTCATACACTCTGCCTGAAAAAAACCAAATTCCCTTTATGTCTAAAAAAAAAAAAGTTTTTTTTTTTTTTTTTTAGGTAGGGAGGAAAGCTGCATCCTTGTAGGTACTTATAAAGTGGTGAGGTAATCCAAAGCAACCTTGGGAGCAACTCGACCAAGGTCTCTGTTCTCGATGCTGTCAACAGGATGTAACTATCGCGCTGGTCACAATAGGATATGTAAGCGCGTGATAAAATTTTCGCGACATTTTTATAATGAAATGGATTCATTTACATTCATAAAAAAATAAAATTATTTTGGTAGAACATTTTGATACTAGTTCCTTAGACAAGCAATTATAACTTCCATACCTCGATTTTACAATAAAAAGAAGCTGAAAAGGTGCTTGGAAAGGAAAAAAAAATTAGAGGTGAGTCCTAGAGTATTCTTATCCCGCGAATTTAAATATCACATTCGTTTTAAACCGAAGATGTAATTAAACGCGAGATGTAATTAAACGTCACGAAAAGTTTCTTTTGGCTGCCAAGCGCGTGTCCCTCGTCTTTCCAGATATATCCTCTCGCAGTGACACCAATCGTGACGTCTTTTTCTGATTTTTTTGAAAATAGCAAGTGTGCGCGTGCACAGCTTTGATAAGCGCTGAAGATGCGTGAGAGCGGAGATTTTGAAAACTAATTTCATGGCGTAACGCTCCGGTGAAAGGGGCTTCAACGGCACTCTGAAAATGATATTCTGCAGCCTCCGTGCGCCAAATTAGAAAACTAATGATCTCGATATTCGTAATCCTGAAGGTCAAACAAGGAGCCACAAGACCAAGCTCCGGGGTTTCTGCGTGCCCGCCGAGCAACGTGTGCTCGGTCTCGTAGCTTTGGCTTCCCTCGCACTTAATCATAAGATCTATACCCGTCTGTCAAGTTCTCCAACGAAATGACATAACATGGCAGGTATTTCACAGGCTAGTACAAAAACCAAACAAGCGTACATTTCCGGCAGTTGTAGATGGAGTGTGAGGTGTTTCTTCACTTACCGCCATACGCCGGGTCCAGACCTATCTCCTTGGCAATCGAGGTCCAGGCGTTGTTGCGCATCGTGTTCGTCTTGTAGTTGCCGCTGTGCTTGTCGTAGAGCCACGTGTACCTCTCGACTCGCTGGATGAGGTCGACAACCTTCGCTGACGTGTTGAAACAAGTGTTGACGAGCTCCGACAGTTGCAGGTTTGTCAGCTTTCTTGGGCTTTTCTTGTTCCGTTTGGTCTGCTTTTGAGGACTCCGCTTCTTCGGGGACCTGGGGGCTTGATCCCTCGAGTCATCAGAGTCCGTTATTTGCGACATCTCACCATAGGTAGAAATTGCGTCCATCCTTCCAAAGAAATCGGGAGCAACTGCGCGTCCTTCGTTCTGCTTTCCCTGGTCCGCGTCCGCCTCGCGCGAAAAGCCTTCGCCTCCTCACCTTCGTGTCGTTCCCTTTCCCGTTTTTGGGACTTGAAAAACGGCAGAGGCCTTGAGCGATTGACCGACAGCCAAGAGAGCGTGTGAGTGGCTCTCCGGACCCACGTGATGAGCAGAGCAAGGCCGCCGTGGAGGAAGCGAGGGGGAGATCTAGCGGGGGACGCTTCCCCCGGCAGCTTTGACGGGAGGGAAGTTTCCCTCCGACGGCCGGAAGCGGAGCCAGCGGCGCGCAGCAACGACTTGCAGGAGTCGTGCGTATCGTAGTGTCCTCTTTGGACACCCCTTTAGCAAGCCGGCCTTCTGGGACCGATCGAGGCCGTCGAAACCCGAATGTACTCCGTTTCAGCTTACGATGGACAGCAGTGGACGCTACGAGCCATTCCAATGCCGTGTGAGTGTCACGTGAACTTCGGGAGAGACGCAGCAATGCGCGGTGTGCGTAGTCACGTGATTTGTACGCAGTGCTCGCTTCGCTGGAATGGCTCCTAAGGTCCGCTGCGGCTCCATCGCGATTAAGTGATGCTGAACAGAAAAGTAACCTCACGGAAAATCTTTACACACGCACACTTTAATAGAATGTAATAAAAATAGTAAGAAGTGGTGAGGGAAGTATTTTAGTTTTCTAGGCTAGGTGGCGCGAGCTACCGCCCGTTATATATATAGTCATTAGCATTCATCCATCCATTCGGTAGAGGGATACCCGAAACTGGGCGGAGCTGAACGAAGCGACGCAAGGACGCGTCGGAAACCATGTGTCGCGAACCGTCCGGTGCGGCGATTCGGAGCAGCCATCTTCCCGACAGTTCGCACGCCGGACCGGACAGTTTTGACGCGCATGTGTTTCGCGCTTTAATCGGGGGAGGCGGAAAGGGCGAGGGGAGCCACGCGCTGAAAGAGGTGGAACTCCACTACGTGACTGGTACCCAAAGCCCAGAGGCCCCTTCTCCGGTTGCTACACCACTGCGGCGTCACTTTTCCACCGTTCCCTCGCTCTCTATTTCAGTGATCTCATTGCTCTTTTTCCAGGCTCAGCGCTCGTTTCAACTCCGTTCACCCCTAAGTTGAGACTGCAGCGGGAGCTACGTCCTCGTTGGGCCAGTCATACGCCTCTCTTTCGCCACGTCATCACGCTCCCGCCCATACCCAAGCGTGGAGAGCCGGCCCATCGCCGTGTCTGTGTGTTTTCTTCTACTGGTCCTTCGTCTTTTTCGGCTGTTTTAATCCATTCAATATGACCATCAACCAATTCACCCAACTTTACACCTTGTTGATGAAAGGGAGGCGGCTGATTGGTCCGGCGGGCACGTAGCTGATAAGCGTGGTTCATCGTTCGGCCCTTGCTCTCACGATCGCCCAGCGATAAAGTTCCCTGTCTTCAATCTCGAGTTTATCTTTTACAGAACGAATGTCGTCCGCGAACACGCCCGGCGTTCTACTCTTTTCTTCTAACAAAGCAATGTGTTGCGTAACATTTCGTTCTGCCTTTCTTCGTAGCTGATTCTACTTGCTCTTTCTAAGCCCATCTCATTTACATCCTGCTTAAACAACTCCCAGTTCGCTCCGTCCTCTGAATTTTCCCCGTTATTCACTTTGTCGATAGCAGAAAGGACTCGGGTTCTAAAAACTTCATCTGCCAAAAGCTTCGTATTAATTTTCCACTAATCTTAACTAAACACTTTTCTGTTTTCACATTTACTGCGGATACAAAAAAAAAAACAGTGTCACAAAAAAAAAAGAAGGAGCACGTAATATTAGGAACATAAATGTGTGAGCTCTAACGAATTATAAGCGCGGTCTAGGCGGGAGTGACTGGCCCCTTGAAAGTGGGTAAACTGAACATCGTGGACTTTTTTAGACGTTCCGCAACGTTATTGGGGCAAAACGCATTCGTTATACTACAAACACTTTTCGTGCTCACATCACGATAGGGCGTAGCGCTCGATTTGTTGGACGCGGAGCACAGGCAGTTAAAATCGCCAAAGAAAAATTAAATGCCCCTCGCAGTTAAACAAGAAAGTGCGGTGGCTTAGCTCGGCAATGCCAGGATATACGTAGCGTGAGCTTATGCGCACAAAATGAGAGGCGCTATCAAACAGCTCCGGTGCAGCGTCAGACTTGGCGACTGCGCCACGAAGGCACACGGCTGGGCACGCGGCGGCGCCAGTGCGTCTGCCGTGGCTATGACGTCACTCCTCTGGAATGCGAAGACCGGCGAGGCGCGTGCGATGACGGTAGAGCCCGCGGCGGCGTCGGCTCCGGCAGGCCAGCTGTGCGCCGTGTGACGTCACTGCTCCTCGCGCTTGCGCAGCACGGAGTACGGCTCATTATGAGAGCCACGCGAAACTGACTGCTCAAACTCGGCCAGTGTAGCTAACTCTACAAAAAATATCTTTATAAAAAAAAAAAAAAACTTTTTTTTTTTTAGGCAAGTTGAGATTGTTATGATTGCCCCCTCTTTATTCCCACGACGTTCGGAGAGTACGCTGAGCGAGTGCACCTGACCGTCAAGGGTTCGAGTCTCGCGCCACGTCGATGAGATCATCCGGACGACTGCGCGTTTCGTTGCGGTGCTGGTGCTACGCTACCGAAGAAAAAAATTATTTTGGTTTAACAAAAGTCGAAACGAACTATACTTCGCCGCTGGCGCCGGGTCCAACAAAAGGATCTCCCAAGGTTGATTCGCAATCCTCTCCGGCGACTACGAGATCGGAAGGACGCGAAAGATTACGTGAACAAGCATCGTTGCTCGTACAGTTGCCGCTCTAAGCGGGAAGGTGCTCCCATGAACGGATTATCTGTGTCTGCGTTTGCGCGCGGGAGAGTCCGGCTTTGCAAGGAGTATGCGCTGACGACGAGGCGACCACGGGAACAGGCGCCCAGATGCGAGGTCATTCCAGTGGCGCCAACCAATGGAACCCCCAAACCGCTTGAGTCAGAACTCACTAAAGGCAGGCAACATGAAAATAACAACAACCCTCGGAGTGTCCCCGTCTTTCACGGTTGCAACTGGAAGCGCGGCGCCAGCGTGCATTACCGGATTAGGTCAATACCCGACCAGTCTTGTACACGTTACTCAAAAAAATCAATCGATTACAATTACTATTACTCTTGGCTAAAAAGTATTCGATTAGATTACTTAAATACTCGACAGCAAAAGTAATTGGACATTACTTTAACAAGTAACCGTTACTTTTCCGATTACTTTATTCTGTGAAGACTTACATCTTTAGCGCTCATAACAATGAACTACTTCCAACCTTATATTTCACATTTTCACAAGGATTGAAGAAGAAAAAACGGGTTCCCTCTAAAGCATCAGCCATCCCTGTGCGCTGCATCATGGGATCATTGGCTTTTCTAGCTGCAAAATTTCTAGCAGTGTCGCAATCGCTATTTCACCCGAAACATCTCCACTGGTCCCTGATGAATAGAAACTTAGTGTGCTTCTTCGAATCTCTGGTTCCAAATAAAAGTTACTTTGTTTTCTTGCATTTTACATTTTCTTGTACTGGCAACCAAGAGGCCCTTACTCTCTTTCGCACCCACACGCGCTTCTCCATATATTATTCACATGTGGATAAACTCGCATGTTATACAAAAGAGCAGCAGCTCCAGGATTTGAAACGGATCATGTGTAGTATCCATTAGCGGAAAACATCGCCCTGACCACTTCTCCGCTCGAAAC
Organism: Ixodes ricinus; assembly: GCA_037355805.1. Taxonomy (NCBI): domain Eukaryota; kingdom Metazoa; phylum Arthropoda; class Arachnida; order Ixodida; family Ixodidae; genus Ixodes; species Ixodes ricinus. The sequence continues at coordinate 7,923 of JAZHYW010024356.1, read as the reverse complement.
CTTGCTTGTCGTAAAGACCACGTAGGGGAAGTACGGGATCTTGACATGTATTTGAACTGGCTTTGTTATATTTTGCATCCGCTTTAGACATTCTTCGGTTCTGGTTCTTCTAGGGCTGCGAGTAGGTACCGTAAGCAGGATTGTTTTCATTTATTTCTGTGTGTGTCTGCGTGAGGGGGCTAGTTTGAACGAAGGACTTACAAAGTTACATTCTGCTCCCCAAAACTTCGCCGTGAATGGCCTATGTGACGCACTGGGGCTTTCCTGGGGGTTTTGACTCCCAGTCCAAGAAAACTGACATTCCACAGAAACTGTAGATACAAAGGGGTTGACCTCGTTTCCTACAGCTCCGCAAAAATCTTTCTTTTTCCGTTCGAAAAAAGATGCAAATTTTTGTTTTGCCATTTCAGGAAAAGAAGGTGTGCGCGGGGGGGGGGGGGGGGTTGTGGAAAAATAGTGGCGGTTAGAAGTAATTTTTATTACCTCAAAAAATAATCAGATTACTCTTGTGATTACTGCCTAATAAAAATAATCAACTGATTACAAAATTACTTCAAAAGTAATCGATTACAAGTAATTTGATTACTTGTAATGCGTACGGTACAAGTCTGTACCCGACCAAGGCTTGTCAAGCATCTGTTCCTGCGTTCGTGCGCGCCGGTGTTATGTTTTGGCTGCTCGTCACCACCTTGGCCCAAGGACGCCTGTAATGCAGTTTCTACGGCTCCCGAGCATAAGTTCGTGGGAACGGAATGTGACACTGTACGCATTACAAGTAATCAAATTACTTGTAATCGATTACTTTTTGGAGTAATTTTGTAATCAGTTGATTACTTTTATTAGGCAGTAATCACAAGAGTAATCTGATTACTTTTTGAAGTAATAAAATTTACTTGTAACCGTTACAATTTTACCTACTGGGACCCCCCGCCCCCCCCCCCCGGCACACGCATTTTTTTTTATGAAATGACAAAAATAAAATTTGCCTTTTTTTTTTAGCGGAAAAAATAAAGAATTTTGCGGAGCTGAAGGAAACGAGGTCAATCTCTTTCAATGTACAGTTTCTGTGGAATGTCCGTTTTTTTTGTTTTTTTCGAGCTGGGACATGGAGTGGGAAGCCCAAGGGAAGCCACAGTGCGCGACAAAGGCCATTCAGGGCGAAGTTTGAGGAAGCAAAATGTAGCTTTGTGAGTCCTTCGTTCAAATTAGCCCCCTCACGCACACACACACAGAAATAAAAAAATTAAAAATCCTGCTTAGGGTATCTACTCGTAGCCCGTAGAAGAACCAGAACCGAAGAATGCCTAAAGCGGATGCAAAATATAACAAAGGCAGTTGAAATATTTCCCATTTCCCTGCGTGGTCTTTGTGACAAGAAATGTTTCGAGTTGAGAAGTGGTCGGGGCAATCTCTTCCGCTAATGCATACTACACATGATCCGTTTCAAATCCTGGAGCTGCTGCTCATTTGTATAACATGCGAGCTCATCCACATGTGAATAATAAAATGAGCAACGCAAACTTTGAGCGAGAACCCTTGCTCAAGTTTAACAAGATCTAGAACCCGCTCCCCTCCCCCCCCCCCCACACACACACACACACACTGGCGAACGCCCAAACCATTAAACGTCTTCAAACGAATTCTATGCTTGTGTCCGCATTGTGAAGGTGCAACGACCACAAAGAGGGAGCCAGTTTTTCTTCTTCAGTACTTGTGCAAATGTGAAATATAGGTTGGAAGTAGTTCATTGTGATGAGCGCTAAAGATGTGTCTTCCCACAATAAAGTAATCGCAAAAGTAACGATTATTTCTTTAAGTAATGTCCAATTACTTTTGCCGTCGAGTAATCAAGTAATCTAATCAAATACTTTTTAGCCAAGAGTAATAGTAATTGTAATTGATTTTTTTTTTTAGTAACGTGTACAAGACTGAATGTGAGGGCGCCCCTCGCTTGGAAATGTCACTTCATCTGCCGGCGTCTTATTTATTTCTGCGCTCAAACGTTTGTTGTGAGCAAAATTAGCACTAGATTTCGAAAGTAGTTAGTAGTTTGAGTAGAAGTTACCTGAAAAATGTAGTTAAGTTAAATTACTAAATACCCAAATAAAGTTGTAATTGAAAGTTACCAAGTTACTCGGAAAAGTAGTTAAACTACAGTAGTTTGAGTAGAGTAGTTCAACTACGTCCAAGTCTGCTTTTATGTGGCCCAAGCACTTCACACAAGTTTCTTCAGTCAAATTCCGTGGCTTTGCAAACTTCGAAGTACGGCTCCCATCCACTTCAGGCGCTCGTCGATTAAAGCCTCTACAATCTGGACGTCGTCCAGGTAGCAAGCTACTTCATCGATCTCTTAGAGCATCTTGTCCATCATGATCTGAAAATTTCCGGAGCACTTGAAATTTCATACGTCAGCCGCAGGCATTTTGCATGAGGCGAGTGCTAATTGTTAGCATCTTCTGAGAGTCTTCATGAACCGGAATTGGCTAATATGCGGTGGTCAAGTACAACACCGCAAAGACTTTCCAGCCCGCATGCACCGAGATGTCTCCTACAAATGGTAGCGGGCAATTATCAGTATTTATGGATGGGTTGAGTGACTTTGTAATCCCCACACAGTCTCTCCTTGTGATCTGCCTTCGGAACCACAACGAGTGGTGTGGCCCAGTGGCTCTGCAGGGTAGGCTCCAGAATTCGTCGTTTCGGGGATTTTGCATTTTCAACTAGACTGTATCTTTTAGTACGTAGGGGACCGGATGAGCCTTGCAGAAGACAAGACGTGCTCCGTCTTTCAAGACGACTTTTGCTTGTTTTCCCTTGATCAAGCCTACTTTTGAGAGGAACCCGCCTTTGGAACTCTGTAACAGGTCGCTTGCTCTCTCTTCCACTTGTACGCTGAGCACTTGATTCCAGTTCAACCTTGGAGCTGGAAGCCGATTCCTGCCCAAAAGTCAGGGTTTTTGTTCCTGGGACGTTGCCGGCAGAGACATTTTCTGCTCTTCGTAGTCTACAACAACGGTCGCCTGTCCCTTTTTTCTAGTGGCGTACCGCCGTGTGTTTTTAGCTTTAGATTACACTATTTGAGCCTGTGTTGTAGTTGAAGCTAGGCATATACTTCCTCGTTGATAATAAATAAGTCTTCTTTAGTATCTATGCGCATGCTGACTGCAGCTGTACTGCGATCTTGACTTCTCCTTTTACCTGAACAAGACCGTTTGGCCAAAACGTTGTTCCCCTCCTTTCCTTTGGCACTTCTCTTTCACTTCATATTCCTACTAATACACTAACAGTGCCCGGCAGAACCCCACATCTTCAGATTCCGAGCCCACACATCTGCCTCCATGTCTAATGTAAGTGCAAACTCTCTTCGTTCTGCGTTCCTCGCGTTTCTCAACTCCGTCCTCCTCTTGAACAACCCACCACCCGGTTTCCATAATTTGTCACATCCCCAGTTCTACCCAGCTCTTGAAGTTTTTTCGACCTACCTCAAGCTCACTAGGGCAGCTGGCCCCACCTTTCTTTTCTGAAGCGGTGCCTACGTAACCAAGTAATTCCTAAAGACATCCGCCTGCACTCCGCTAATCACTTTGATGATCCGGCCCTCTGAAAGCGTCACAGCCAGATATTAAATAATGCTGCTTTCCAACTAATGAAGGCACATCTGAGATTCCATAATGACCATTGTGCCCAATTACGCCAAAAGCTCACCGTCGCCAAAAGATTCTTCAAGTCCCTTGACTCACCTTTCCATTCTAACTCACGCAAAATTATTGACAAAATTCGCGAAGTGAACTCGTATCTCTACGCTGATGGTCTCGCCTCTCCCTACTTCCCGTACCCATCCCCTCCCTCCTGGAATGCTTATCTCAGCTCGGACTCGGCGGACCTCCAATGGGCCCTGGCGGAGCAAGCGCTCCTTTTCACGAGGCCGTAGTTTTTGGCTTCTAATAAAGTTGTTCTCCGCCTCTAAATCAAGGAAACTGGACACTCTCTTGCCCCAAAATGACCAGGCTGCCGTCCAACGCAATGATGTAGTCACCATACCAGACGATTTACCCTCTCTACACCTGAACGCGCCATCTTATCGAAGGCTCCTTCCTTCGTCCATTCACTTCAAAGCCGACCTGACCCTTTTTCTTTACATGCGGAGACCGTACAATTCTTCCGACGCCTACTCCTAGACGCCCACTTCATCCAGCACCCGTCCAACTTTAACCGCACCATTTTCGACACCATTAACCTGAAAACTATCATCTGGACCCCGCCTCCCACCAAACAGCCCGAAACGGATAATTTAATCAAAGCATGCCATAGTATTCTTGTCAACTCTTCTAGCAACCTAATCTCCAAATCCCGAAACGCAACCCCACAAGAGGTTACTGCTCTAAAATCCCTTCGAAGCTGCACTGACATCGTAATCAAGCCAGCCGACAAGGGTGGAGCCGTCGTTGTCTGGCGTAGTGATCTCTACTCGGAGGAAGCTCTACGACAGCTCTCCGTTTCTGATTTTTACGAACCCCTTTCCTCCGACCCCACCGCCGCTTTCCAAGATTAAATTATGACTACCATAGAGCTCCTAATTGAAACTACTCCCCACCCCCCGTTGCAAATCGCCTAATCGTTCGTCATCTCCTCGCCGCCTCATTATACCTCCTTCCCAAAATTCACAAAGCAGGATCTCCTGGCCGACCTATTGTGTCCGCCATATCCTGCCCCACTTACTCCATCTCCGCTTTTGTGAATTCGGTCCTGCAGCCTATTGTACAAAACCTGCCCAGTTACGTTAAAGACACAACAGACATCCTCCAACGCTTGTCTAATCTGGCCCCTACCCCCGACACTATCCTCTTCACAATGGACATCACATCTCTTTACACGGTAATCCCCCATGCCGAAGGACTACAGGCTCTCTCACATTTTCTTGATCAGCGTCCTTTTCAAAACCCTCTGTCTCACGCCGTAATCCGCTTTGCCGAACTCGTTCTAACACTAAACGCCTTCCAATTCGACAACTCCTTCTAGCGCCAGAAATGTGTTGTAACGATGGGCACAAAGATGGGTCTCTCGTTCGCCAACCTTTTTGTAGGCCACGTCGAGCACTCGTTTTTTAATTCCTTCTCACACCCGCCGCCACAATACTACGGTCGTTATATCGACGATATTTTTGGTTTTGGCCCCCTCCCGTAGTTGACCGCTTCACCAAGGCACTTTGTAACGCCCAGGCCTCCCTCAAGTTTACCTCACTGACATCGAAATCCTCTGTCAACTTCGTAGACTTAAATATAACCGGTGACCGTCACAAGTTCCACACCTCTGTGCATTATAAACCTACCGACAGCCATAGCTACCTTCTCTACTCCTTGAGCCACACTAGATCCCAAATCAACTCTATTCCTTCTCACAATTTCTCCGCCTCCGTAGGATTTGCAGCGACGAGATTGATTTCCGTCATCAGCTTAAGACGATGACCACCTTCTTTATTGAACGTGGTTACCCACTCGGCCTTCTGCGCAATGCCAGCAGTCGCGTTTCTAACATTTCGCGTCACGACGCCCCATTTCCTCAATCAAAGTCTAAACCCCCGTGCAACCCCCTCATCTTCACGTTCCATCCCTCGATAACTAGGTTCGGCAAACTAATCATGGACGCCACTTCCAACCTCGTAGACTCCAAAGTTATTTCTAAAGCACCCGCGCGAACTTACCATCGACAGCCCAACTTACGATCCCTTTTAGTACGCAGCAACCGTTCCATAAGACCTCAGACTTTACTTCCGGTACCATGCCGTGCGGCGCCCCAAAATACCTTACGTGCCAACACACCGGCCCTCCTCCCAACCTGCCAATGAGAATCCCTGACAATCACACCTGCAAATCTTCTAGTCTGATATACATCATTTCCTGCACACTCTGTTCAACCTTATTGTATATCGGAGAAACTGACCGCCCACTCCACGAACGCTTCAGAGAACACCGCAGACTCGTCTCACTGGAAAGAGCAGGCCAACTCAAACATGACCTCTCCACACACGTATCTAAACACTACTCCTTTACAAATCACTCTGAACTTAACATGCGAATTTGCGTCATCAAGTCAGGCTCCCATACACCCACCTCACGTAAAAAAGAAGAAAACACATTAATTTTTAACTTAAAAACTGAATTTCCTTCAGGTTTGAACAAGAAACTTTCGTTCGGCTATTAAACATTCCCCTTTTCCCGCTGCCCCCTCCTTTCTTTTTTAAAATATAATTCGGCCAGTCACGCGGGGGCTATAAGCTTCCACCCCCACCCGCATTCCGCAACTTGTTGACTTCAAACCTCGCACCCTACTTGATGACTTTTCCTCCTCCCTCTCTTTCTCCACAACGTCACATTTATCACGTGTTAGCTATGCCTTTTGTATATACGGTATTCTTATTCTGTTCTGTCATCTCCCCTTTTACTTGAAGAGGACCGTTTGGTCGAAACGTTGTTCCCCTCCTTTCCTTTGGCACTTATCTTTCACTTCATATTCCTACTTTCAATAGATAATACAACTGGCCATGCTCGAGCGTGGCCTCTAACGTGTTAACCAGTTTGCCTTTCCGATTCATTCATGCCTTGACCAAGTGCCCTCCGTCTTTGCACCAGTGGCACCTTGCTTTGCGGCACTTGAAGATGTTGGTGTGATGCTGGTCGCCACGCCTATAGCAGGTACCATTCGGCAGCGGACATGAAGGAGCGTTCAATGTATTCCTCAGCTGCGGCCGGCCTTTTTTGCTTATTGCATGTATATACTTTCTTCTCCTGGAAGGCCAGTTTCCGACGGTTTGTAGCTTTCGATTATTTCTCAGCGAGTCCAGTGGCCCTTGCAAGCTCGCCGGTGGTCTCAAAGTTCAGTTCTCTCTTCGTGAAGCCACACTGACAGGTTATTCATGCTCTTCAGGTTTTTCTTAGTGGTACATGACATATGAGAGTCCAACTACACTGAACGAAATTTTGCGGCTCAAAATTAGTTTTCTTTCCACCCGAAAACTGCCGATCGAGAACTGGCTGGTTTGAGTCGCGCTCATTCTCTTCTCCTTGGTCACGATCCGTTTTCAATTGTTTAGATAAAACCACCAACGATAATCAAAATCGTGGGTCATTGAAGCCTATATACTAAAAATAGACTGAAAATAAGACACCCATTTTTGTGGCTTCTAAAGAGTTGCAAATACATTGATTGAAAAAAACAGAAACAACAACTAAGAAGCTGCACAGCCACGTGGCTTACGATAACTTTCTTCTCTTCTATATTTCTTCTTCCTCCCCAGTTCACTTCCGGTTTCGGCTTTGAGCAGTTGCGATTTTTGGCAGAATTAAAAATATACGTGACGCAGTAGCAAAATATTGATGAGTGGTCTTCTGACACCATATTAAATCTCCTGGCAAAACAACAACAACAACAGTTTTGAGGGGTGTCAGTGTCCCTTTAAGTAGCGCCGCGTGAGTTGCCGGATTCCTCAACCCCGCGACGAACCCGCCACGCAAAGAATTGTCAAAGAAGTTCCCGAAGACGCACTTGGCTGCGAAGAGTCGTAGCTCCACAGGAAACTTCGAAACTAATTCTGTTTCCAGCTGGTAGCGTCAGGTGAACATAAATCTCTCCGCTATTAATTAGCTCCTCGCAGGCAGCATCAGGTCGTTCAGAGTATTGTACGTGTGTCTCCCAAGGGCGGTCATAAAGGGGGACTTTTTGACGTTGTTACCCTTGATCTGTGTCACCTTCAAGTAGTGATCGAACCGCTTGACATACGAGTTGAAGTCTTCGTTCCCGCCTTCTACGTAAGTGTCGAATTCACAAAATTTCGAGATCGACCCGACGCTTTGTTGCTCCGTCGACCTCTCACTATCGGTGAGCTATCTGTCCGACCGCTTCTCGTCGCCATTTAATGTATAAAGA